>BSBK01007800.1:0-32500 GCA_027943335.1 Chamaecyparis obtusa
GGGTGATGAAAGAGAGGAGATGAGAGAGAGAGAGAGAGAGAGAGAGAGAGAGAGAGAGAGAGAGAGAGAGAGAGAGAGAGAGAGAGAGAAGGTGTGTGTGTGTGAGAGAGAGAGTATGGGAGAGAGAGAGGGTGATGAGAGAGAGGAGATAAGAGAGAGAGAGAGAGAGAGAGAGAGAGAGAGAGAGAGAGAGAGAGAGTATGGGGAGAGAGGGAGAGAGAGAGGGTGATGAGAGAGAGAGAGAGGAGAGAGAGAGATATAGAAGGTCAGAGTGAGCATGATAAGTGGGAGAGAGAGAGAGTGATAAGGGGGACAAAGGGAGAGAGAGAGTATGGGGGAGGGAGAGAGATAGAGCTCTCTCTCTCTCTCTCTCTCTTCCTCCTACTTTGAATATTTCTCATCACTATGTGAATCTCATAAATTTACATAGGGCGCATGCCCTATAGGGCGTGTGCACTTTGTAAAGTTTTTGAATTTACCAATCCTAAGGCTTGGATTTGCCTTGGAGATCCAACCCAAAGGCTTGGACGATTACAATAGGCTTGAGACGTGTTTTCCAGCAGACATACAAAAAAATGACATCTTTTTTTGTGTGCTCCTCGTCAGGTTTACTCGTGGCTCAAGAACATAAAAAATCAGACAACATGATATTGTAGATCTCTCTGTTAGCTATCTAACCATATAATTTATTTTGAATTCTGATTATGTTAAGTTTTTCAACTCTAATTTCTTTTGTGTGTATGTCCATTTTTTGTAAAAAACCAACATGCAGTATTTTGGGCATAGATTTTGGCTCGTTCATCGAATTTTGCAATAAGTTACATTTTTAGAAGCTAGACTCCATTCTACACAGTTTAAAAAAAAGAAAATTTAATTTTTGATTAGTTTTAAATGATTTCTAGGGGGGCACATAGAAATTTCATGTTTTCAGGATGTGTGCACTTCCTAAATTCATAAAAAATTATACGCTCATAAAAAAATTACCAAAAAAATCTGATGATAAAACTATGTGGTGTTAGCTAACTTCTCACTGGAGCGATTAAAAAAATTTGAATTTTTTTTTAGCATTTTAGGGGGAGCACACCAGACGTTATGTTATGTTTTTGGACAAAAAATAGGACCACTTTTTGTGCTCCCCCTTTTTGAGGGCCTTAATCTGCACCATTTTCAAAATAAGTTAGTAGTTTAGGAACTAGATTTAGAGTATTACAACTCTTGTTTTTGTCACATCTCAAAATTTTGAGTCTAACTATCTTCAATTTCTTGTTGAAGTTCAGAGTTTTATGATTTTAGGAAAAAAGTGGCATCTTATACCCCTTTTGGGTCCCCCATCTTTGTGCACTTACCCAATGTACAAACCAAACTATTAGGATTAGGTAATACTAAGAGGGGGGGTGAATCAGTATTACAAAACTTTGATCTTTTCAACTTTAAACAATTATAAACAATCCTTGAAGTAATGCAGAAATGAAAAGAACATATAAGCATAACACATTACTCATTACACCATGATTTGTTCTTGAGGAAACCCTGGCCAAAGGAAAAACCCCAGTGGGGATGGTACCCACAAATATGCACTAAAATATAATATCCCTGTTAGGAGATCTAGCCCTCTTAGAAGCTGATTGTTACATAGTACATTTCCTTGTTAGAGGAATACAAAACCCTATTAGGGGCATACAAAACACCTAGTTAAGGGTGGTGAGCACACTTGCTCTTACAATCAAAACTATCTCAAAAGAGTTCTTAAAGAGTGAAGAGTACAAGCACTTATCTTGCTTAGATAGTTCCAATTGTAGTGCAACCTCTTATTGATCTCGCATCTTACATTCACAATCTTACTTTTATCATCCATTACATGACCATACTTCACTTTCACAAAAGCACTCTATACTTATACAAAATTAGCCTTCAAGTTGGCTTCACAAATACCATCTAAAATATGATAATAACTTATGAAAATGATGATTATGGAGTCGACAATCTTATATTACCAAAAGAGTCGACAATACACTATATTCACCTATCTTAGCATGTTACCATACCCATTATACTCTCCTTGATCTTCGCAACTGTTCATATACTCTATTATATTATTTTACTATCTTCACATACCTTCTGAACACTGTATCTCATGGATATGATAACCAAAATTCATGCTCTCTTAACTAAAGCATGTATACATCCCAAAGTATCTTCAGTTAACTTTGCAAGCTCTAATACCTTGTATATCTTCATCGCTAACCAAAACTGTAACACTGTACCCTGTTATCTTGATTCTGGACTTAGTCATTTTCATGACTGTGAATATAGTGGAAATCTTCTTATCATGCGATCACTCCAATCATGAGTGTTGCCATAAATGACAACCCTCAATTGATCCCTAGTGCCCAAAACATCACTTGCCAACAATCTCTCTCTTTGGCATTGATGGCAACACTTAGAAAAATGACTAAGTGTCACAATACAACTCTCTTCTTTTCCTTTTTTTTCTTTTCTATATTTTTTTTTGTTTTACACATCTTTTGTTTTCTTTTCTATTTTCTCCTCTACATTCTACTATCTCATATTTCTTACCCTTCCTTATTTTTCTTTCTCTTCTTCTCCCTTTGACATCAATGGAAAAGGTACATTCAAAATTGCAAAACTTAAGCACAAATGATTTAGTGCTTACTCACCATACTTAAGACATCTTGGAAAGACTTTTCCAAGGTCTTTACTTCCTCATCCCATGAATCTAATAGAAGCTCACTGACATGGATTAATCCATTCAGTGCATATGATGCAGTCTCTGTTGCCTTAAGCTCTATGAGAGTTGACACAATCATTGAGCCTTCAACTTTTATCATCTCCAGAAGATGTGACTCAAGCATTGTAAGCTTAGGGGTTAGTAGGTTTCTCAATAAGCCAAACCTATCTGTAACTCTTCCTTTCTCTATTTCCAGTAACCCTATTTTATCCAATAGCCTGGATGTCTCTTTGTTCATTTCTCCCATAGTTTGTGAAAATGATTCACAACTGTCCATAAGACTATCAAGGGTAGCCCTATCCTTGGGTATTGATCTCCTTAATGTTCTTTATGTGCCTATAAGGATTTATGCAGTAGCTATATAGTTTCCTACCTTGTGCTACACAACTCATGGCTTTAGAGTAGTAGCTTTCAAAATGTTTAGTCCCATGAAATGGACTTACAGACTTATCTCAGCTTCTTTTCCAAGAAGTTCTTCTCAGCTTTTACTTCAACAATTTTTAACAATGAATCAAAATGATTATCAAGGCTATCCAATACTGTACAAAGGTTCATAGCTTCATCCTTTTCCTTGAAGATAACTGGTGAGGCGGGAGTAGCTTGTTCACTATTTCTATAGCCCTGACCATTACCTTAAGCTCTTTTATTACCTTTCTCAACTAATCTTTCCTTAGCTTTAGCAAAAGCCATGAATGATAGTCTCTTTAGCTTATCCTCATCCATGTTTTCCACATCAAAACTTATTGGTTTGGCCATACTTTCCAACAATAAGGAGGTGTCCAAACTGACTTCGGCAACATTTCCTGATTTGATATCTTCTACCTTCTTTAGCTGAATTTCTTCCTCTTGTAATTTTTATTCTTGTTTCTCTTTTGATTTCTCTTCCTCTATCTTCTCTCAGTATCCAACCTCCATTGCACTATCTATATTATCCAAAAATGGATCATTAACATCCTGCGAAGTGTCAAGGGTCACAGACACACCAGTGACAAAGAAATCTAGTTGCATGCTAACTTGAGCACTTTCATCCACTGCCTTGGAAATTTCTCTGAAATCCAGTGATATAGGCTTAGAAGCCTTGGGGAGGTGAGGTCATCTTCAGCATATCATACATTAGAATTTGGTCTAATTCCTTTTGGGTGTCCTCTATTACCTCATCATATTTCCTAGCCATCATTTTGACTAGTCTGGCCTTTGTCCTTAGTAGGGGTTTTAGTGCATTTATTATTCTTTCTCTTTCCTGTATAGACACAAGTGGTAACATATCTTCAATTTTTCCTTATATTCTCATCCCTTGAATGAGCTAACTATTTCCTAATTTCTAGTTTGTTGTATAGGTCTTTGGGAATGCTTCCTTCAATCTCTAACAAGTTCTTCTTAAAAGAAAGCAAATACTCAATTATAGTATCTTCAATAACTGCTTGGTCTTCAGAGTTATATCTCTCACAGTATCTATTTACTGTTAATAGATTTCCATCTTGATTACTCTTTTCTGCAGTGATTTAAGGTCTTGTTTCCACAAGGTTTGTGGATTCTCAACTGTCTTTTCTTCCTTCTTCCTCTTCACTTCTATCTCTTTTTCTTTAGGAATATCCTGTTTACTTGTCGTTGTGGATCTTCTGGCAATAACTACAGGCACATCTTGTGTTTCTTCCTCATGAGAGGCTGATAATTCAACAATATCAATAGTAGGAGCTACTATCTTTTATGTCTCCAAAGAAATAGGTGCATCAGTGGTGAGGCTGGAAGATGCCTCCATCTTATTTCTAATATCTATTAACTGCTCTTTTGTGATTCCCACCTTCACAATGATATCTTCAATAATCTTGTTGAATTTCATTTTCCTTGTAACCTTTTCTTTCTCTTCTCTGACTTTCTCATATTTCTCCCTATATGTTCCCCATCTTTCTTGGGTAGGGTCCTTTTTTGCTGCCAGTGCATGCTCCACTTGTATAGTTAGGATTTCAACACTTACCTCATATCCCATAGGATAGCACCACTTTGTTCTAGGCTCAACTACCTCAAAGCAGACACAATAAGTTTCAACCATGAAATAGATAGTGTCCTCATATTTTTCCACTAAGTTCTCTAGTATTCTATACCTCTCTTTCATCTTCCTCTGTAGTATCTTGATCATACTGAACAATTCACCATCTACCCATTCCTTCTTCTATCTTCTATAGTACTTTGAGATCTAAAGTCCAGTGGGTTCATTATCTTTCCATGCTCTAGGATGCATGCCAAGAAACTAGTGAATGATGTGGATGTCCATATGAATTAGAAATGATCCAAACCTTGTCCTTCTTTATAGCTTTCAACATTATCAATAAACTGTTGATCTAGGAATTCACAAAGATTGTACTTCTTGTTTTCCTTCACCATTTTGTATGCCATCATGATGACCTCAGTAGATATAGAATCAGGTCTGCTACTATAAAAAAACTTGTAGCCTAGCAACATTGCTACCAATCTGACATCCTACAGATAAATACCATTAACTATCATTGCCCTCTTATCCCACTTTGAATGTGTTAGGGTTTCTACTAGATTCCTTAGGTTGTTTTTTGGTACAGGTAGGGCTCCTTCATTATCAAGGCCTGTGATCTCATGTATCAACTGTGCACATATTTTCACAGGTTGATCACCAATCCACAAAAACTAGTCATGAACTCTGCTAAGAATGATCTTAAACCATTCAACCTCTATGAACTCTGTGAGTAGGGTTAGCTTAAGGATTGATTGATCTTGTAGGTGCTTAAATTATTCTACCATGGTTCCATTGGCTTCTACCATACCATCTGATTCACTAAAGATGTTAACCTCACCAATGATTTCATATTTGCAGTGTATGTATGCCCTAATTTCTTCTACGTGTAACACACTTATGGGGGTTTGTGAAAACACTCCCTCCAGATCATCCTCACATGATTTAAATGGATGCCTCTTGAACTTATACCTAGGTTTTTCTATAACATCATAAAATACTGGTGCATCCATGGTTTCTCAAAGAGATTAGGTCTAAATACCTTAAACATGCCTGAAATTGATGCTTTGCTTCATGCGATCATGCAATCACTCTTCTACCTGACTAATAATCTTCTCAACTCTATTCTCCTTAGGTGTTGATCAATAAATGGTGTAGATTTGAGGTCTTTTAGGTCCTTTTATCCATCACAAGTTGAGTATGTGTATTAAACATAGGTAGCTCAACTTTGTATATCACCCAATCGATACAAAACTCATGAACACAGAAGATGAATCTCCAAGTGCTGCACTCTCATCCACAGACTCCTCAGTATCTTTACACATCATACCTAAGCTCTCATGAGCTTAATCCACATATACAGGGGCTAGATATTTTATGTTCACTGCATCCAATGCTCCCCATAAGGCCATGCGGCCATTTAGGTCGATGCCTCAAAGAACTCATCATGCAAAGACATAGTATCATCAACTGTCTCTCCCTGAACCACTGCTTTGTTTAAAACTTTCACCTTCCATATCTGATCATCCTCCTTGCTTTCTGATTTCTTGAAATGATTCCCAAATTCATCCATGTACTCATTAAGACTCTTACCACTATCACCAACATATTTCCTTATAAACATAGGAGGTGGTCCTCTTGGTTCACTAGATCTTCTTGGTCCTCTCTTGTTGTCTTCTCCATTGTATCTGCAAAACTTCACAATGTGACCTAGATTTTTACATTCATAACAAGTAGGTGGTCTCCTTCTATCTTGATTAGTCTATAATTTACAATACCTTGCTGTATGCCCAAAGTTTTTACATTTTTGACATGTGATCTTAGTTGTTGTTTCTTCTATGATATAGTCTTGCTTATACCTGGACTAATCAAGTTTTCTATAATCTACTTTCTTGTGTCCATATTCATTAAAATAGTAACTAGTAAAGGGTTGAGAGTTACCTTTACTTCTGCAATCTCTTTTCATGTGTCCAACTTTGTTTCATCTGAAACATCTACCTCTAAAAGGTCTGAACTGTTCTCTGGGTTCTCCAAGAGTAGGTCTCTCTTCAGTCTTTGCTTCATTTTCTTCTTCTCGGGGTTTTGAACTTTCTGCTTCATTGAATCCAACTCTAGTCATATCTCCTATAGGATTTTATCTTGCTCTTTGTTCATCAATCTTGTCACTACTCATGTGCAGCTTCTTAATGTGTAATTTGGCTTGAGTGAGTTCACCTTTAATGATCTGATTATATTTTTCCAATTCCTGATATTTATCTTTGCATTGGTCAAGTTCAGTCTTCATTTCACTTATCTACTTGTTAGCCTCTTTTAGTGACTCTTCAACTTTGTTTCTTTCATCCTTTTCATGCCGAATTTCTTTAATCTTCAAAAGATTGATTTGTTCTTTTTCTTGCTCTAGCTTCTTTACTTTGTCTGATGTGTCATTGTCTGAATCTTCTTTTATTTCATCCATAAGGTCTTCTCTTTGAATTTTTCAATCTCAAGTTGTTCTCTTAGTTTCCTGATGAAACCATCCGCTCTTCTTAATTTGAATTTTAATTCACCATTCTCAGCCTTTACTTTATCTAGATCTTCAAGTACAGCCTCAAAGTTCTCTTGTAAGTCTCTTGAATCCATTCCCTTAAGATGTTATGCTTTCTCTCCAAGGGCCAATAGCTCTGATACCAATTGTTAGGATTAGGTAATACTGAGAGGGGGGGTGAATCAGTATTACAAAACTTTGATCTTTTCAACTTTAAACAATTATAAACAATCCAAAGTAATGCAAAAATGAAAAGAACATATAAGCATAACACATTACTCATTACACCATGATTTTTTCTTGAGGAAACCTTGGCCAAAGAGAAAACCCCGATGGGGATCTAGTACCCACAAATATGCACTAAAATATAATATCCATGTTAGGAGATCTAGCCCTGTTAGGAGCTAATTGTTACATAGTAAATTTCCTTGTTAGAGGAATACAAAACCCTGTTAGGGGTATACAAAATACCTGGTTAAGGGTGGTGAGCACACTTTCTCTTACAATCAAAACTATCTCAAAAGAGTTCTCAAAGAGTGAACAATACAAGCACTTATCTTGCTTAGATAGTTCCAGTTATAGCTTGACCTCTTACTGATCTCGCATCTAATCTCTGCTCTTACATTCACAATCTTAATTTTATCATCCATTACATGACCATACTTCACTTTCACAAAAGCACTCTATACTTATACAAAATTAGCCTTCAAGTCGGCTTCACAAATACCATCTAAAATATGATAATAACTTATGAAAATGATGATTATGGAGTCAAAAATCTTATATTACCAAAAGAGTCAGCAATATACTATATTTACATGTCTTAGCATGTTACCATACCCACTATACTCTTGTTGATCTTCACAACTATTCATATACCCTATTATATTGTTTAACTATCTTCATATACCTTCCAAATACTGTATCTCACAGATCTGATAACCAAAACACATGTGCTCTTAACTGAAGCATGTATACATCCCAAAATATCTCCAGTTAACTTCACAAGCTCTAATATCTTGTATATCTTCATCGTTGACTAAAACTGTAATATTGTACCCTATTATCCTGATTCTAGACTTAGTCATTTTCATGACTGTGAATCCAGTGGCAATCTTCTTATCATGCGATCACTCCAATCATGAGTGTTTCCATAAATGACAACCCTCAAGTGATCCCTAGTGCCCAAAACATCACTTGCCAACACAAACAAAGTGGGGGATAAAGAACATCTTTCTTAATGCCAATGTCACTGCCAAAACATTCACACATTCCTTCGATAGTTTTGATTTGGCTCTAATTTGACTCTAACTCTCTCACATAGTCTATGTATTAATGCTCTATTATTGTCAGGGATACCCAATTCTTCCATTTTGTTTCATAGTTTTTCTTTGAGCACCGCGTCAAAGGCTTTCTTAAAGTCTACTAAATAACAATTTGCTTCTTCCCCTTAATTGTTCTGTACCCTTTCTATCAAATGTCAAAAAGTGATGTGGTGGTCAATGGTGGAATATCTAGGTCTGAAACCAATTTGCCCATTTTCTTTTGTTTTCTCTCACTTATCTAAGGATCTTATGAAATATTAAATTTTGTATAAGTGAAAAAGTAAGAACTTGTGTATCTTAATTAATTGCTTTTTTCAAATATTTTAAGTACTGCTAAAATATCTTAATTTGTATGGTCAAAGTCTATTATTTAAATTTAAGCTTTGAGGTCTACATCATTAAACATCACAACTAAATACTTATCTCAATGGTTACTCTGACACTTAAATATATTCTAAATTGATAATGTTATAATTGATTTTAAAATAAAAAAATCTAAATATAATGAATGCAAATAAATTTTTAAATATAAATTGTTTGAAAGCTACAAAGGATTTAATGATTTTGTGCTTATAAGTTACTAATAATTTAATGAATGTCAATTAAAAAAATGACTAAAAATTTGACAAAAATTTTGATGTCTAATATAAAGTATGATAATTCGATAAAGTTTGATTTTAAAAATTTATTAGATAGTAAATATTTGTCAAAAATTATAAATTTTCTTCAATTCACCAAATTTTAAAGTTATCTATGAGAGATTAAAATAAAAGAAACAAAAGTCTTTTGCTCTTTTTATTGGTGTGCCATCAACTTGACTATTTTCAAAAAAATCTTTGAACAATTAAAACTCCTCTCTTAAACATATAAAAACTATATGTAACTAATTTATTAAAACTTCATTTAAAATTATAAACACAAACTACATCAATAATTTTATATTTCATTCATTTATACAAATTTTAAATTAAAAAATAAATCACATTTAAGTAGTCTCCACACCTTTTCAGGGCTATTTTCAATCATGAAAGTAGATTAGAAAGGTGACAAATAATTTTGCATTGGTTAGTTTCAAAGCTATTAATTTTTTTGAAAAAGATAATTTTGGAACAAGAATTGAAGGAGATTTGACATAAGAGTATTTAATCTTATTGATTTGAAAGATTTCACAAAAGCTTTTACAGGCATTACCAAAGTTTTTTTAGATAGGAGGGATAAGGAAAATAGGTTTTTAAAATGTACTTATTATCAATTCATATTTATAGGTATATATGAAGGATGCCCTAAACAAAATTATCATATTATTATAGTAATTGAAACATATATTTTACAGATTATTTGACATAAAATTTATATTCCAATTAAGGCGCCTCCATCTTGATTATGTTCTATTTAATCCAAAATAATCATTATAATTTAAATCCACAATAATCAAGATCAAAACTAGAATGTTTTTCACTAAATCACTCAATTTATTTTCACCATTTTGATTCTAAGATAAGAAACATAACAATGTCATTAATTATATAAATTTATTGAATCAATTCTAAACATCATTAACATCAGTTTCCATCATCAAATTTGAAAAAATATTATTCTTGTTTTATATTTTCTAAAATATCATATTGTTGTCTATCACAACTTTAATTTAGTTAATTTAATTGTATACATTTATTTTATTTTTTTAAAACAATACTATCATCCTTATAAATTGCACTCAAACAAATTGAAATACAACCTTTCAATATTTTTTACTTATTTTATATTATTATTAGTAAAGACTAAAAATTTCAACAATATTATTCTCCTTAAATAGATAACATAAGAATGACAATTTGATAATCTAATTACATATGAATTAACAATCTAAAAAAATAACACTATTCTTACCAATTATATATAATTAATCTAAATATCATACCTTAATATTATTATCACATCTTTAAATTACCATTGAAAGTGATAAGGAAACAAAAATCAACATAGATGAAAGACTTTTGAGCCATTCTATTTTAATTGAACAGACAAGGTTTGACGAGCACGTTTTAGGACTCAATTATGCCATTATGAACTATTGTGGTTTGATAAACTAATTCTTGACAAATATAGATTCATTACTTTTTGGATAGGGTTATAATTATATTTTTTCAAGAACGATTTGAAAGAAATGGGTGTTCAGAAATAGCATGTAATGATGATTAAGTGTGTGGCTCTACAACATATCAAAATAGATGGATGTTGTGTATCATTACATAGACCACAACTTGGTAGATATTTGTGTCATTCTAGCACAATAGTTAAGTCCCACTTTGTAAAGATCATTATTAGAGTTCAATATGCTTAATTCATTGATAATTAAGACCCTAATAATTTCCTTAACAATATTACTTAACTAATAAGAATGTTTTTTTTGGTTGATTCTACTTAGGGAAAATAAAAAAATTTCTTCTCAATTTGACAATGTAAATTTGTAATTCAGGGAGCTTCGAATGTGGTCTCATATTAGTAAAAGTTAAAGTGCTTAATAGAGTTTAAATTGAGAACAATGTTGGATCAATAATATTGAGTACCCTCCAAATTGAATTTGAAATCCTTCAAATTTGGTTTATAAGTGGGTATGCGTAGGTTCATGAGGGGCCAAAAAATGGTGATATAAAAAAATGTATTTTCTATTTGCCCAAAAATGCGAAAATTCATGTTAGCCTTTTACTTGGCTTGGGTGTCAGTACATGTAGCCATGACAAAAGCCAAAGCATAATGGGTATCTGTTATGTTTAGAAAGATATTAGATACTGGATATGTGAATATTTATATTAACAAAGTTATTATATATAAATATTAATATAAAAATATAATATAATATAGATAATAAATATTTATACTATAGAATTTTATATTAATATATGATATATATTAATATAATATAAATGTTAAAATAAGTATTAATATATTATAAATTCTAATATTACCATAATATATAATACAGGAGCATCCTTGGGTTGTCGACAATCTTGCATTACCCAAAAATATTTCCTTTCAGTTTTGTTCCTATTTCCTAGTTTTTGTGTTTTTTGGTTGCGTGCCTTAGATATAGATCATTTGTAGTTGTGAATCTCAAGGTTAGTTCTGGACATCATGTTTAACTTATGTTTGGGTTCACACTTCTTTTGGATTCTTTTCTATGGAGTTATTTTGAATTCATGGTCAATTTTGTGTATTCTTCAAGTTCTTAGGGTTAGTTAGAGTTTTCCAATATTACGAAGCATTTTCCTGATCGACAAAGATTTCTAGCTCATATCATGACATTCTTGGATCTTTGGACGATGTCTTGTTGGAAACTACAATTGAGACAATTGTTGTATTGTCATTGATGTCAAACCTTAATTGGTAAGACTCTTGCTACTTAGGAAAGTACTATATCTATTTGAGTGTTGCTGAGGGGCTAGGCAAGGTTGGTAAAAATAGCACCTAAGGGAAAGGTTGAGTTATCTTGATACTACAAAGTATACTTGACTATGTTGCACAATGATGAGATAATGTATTATTTATCTTAGTAAGACTGAAGACTAAACTGGTAGGCTTAACTAAGCAAAGAATGGAAAAATCATGTTTAAGCCAAGTAATGTTAGTGTCAATTGAGTTAGTATATGCTGAGAAAAATTATAGTGTCGACTGAGTATCAGTAAATTACCGAGGAAGACAATGTAAGCTGAGTAAACAATTTTAGTAATGATCGAGCTTTCTACATGAAGACCGAGTGGATGATCATAGTATTGACCAAGCATCAACAATTTTATATTTGAAGAGAATTTAATTTTGGAGCCAACATTGTTGAATTCTTGGATTATGTAAAATGTGTTGACTTTATTTATTGATTGTTTGAAAGCATTAAATGCATCGTAAAACATTTTATTATAAATCTTTAAGAGATTTGAGATGATTCTAGAAAAGGAGCCGAAGAACATGAAGCGGGTAGATTCAATGAATCTGACCTAACCCTAAGATCTACGAATGAGATTGAGCGGCAAAAGATAAGTTAACCTAATTGAAGAAAGAATAAAAGGATTCGAGCATTTGGATATGTAAGTGCATGGGTGAACATAGAATGCTGGAAGAGTAAAGTTTTATTGACTGAATAAGTAGAAAAAGCTGAAGGAGAATTATGGTGGTTGCTTGAAGAAAAGTTCCAAGCAGATTAGAGATGGAGATGGAAAAGTTTCAAAGTCAATAAACCAGCATTAGTGTACGAAATCAGATCTGATATTTGCAAAGTGAGTTGTATATTTTTTAGATAAACATAGCTGCCACTTTCTAACCATTGTAACAGTCAAAATCCTTTTAACAAAGGTTAACCTAATAGTCATATGTTAAATCCTTTGAACAAGGTTTCATTCTAATGGAGTGTATGTAAGTCCTATGACTAGGATCACTTTTAACAGGGTGATTGAAATCCTTTAATCGAGTCACACCTGACAGTGTGTATTGTAACCTTTGATTGGGTTGGCTTTTACCGAGCTCACTTCAAAAGAGTGAAAATAATAGTAGCATGTTACAAAGTGATTTTTCCCAAATTGGGTTTCCACTATAAGTCCTGGTGTTAATACTTGTGTGAATGTTTTGGTTTGAACGTTTCTGTGTTTTACAAGTTAAGTTATAGCTGGGTAGTAGACTGCATTGTTATATGTTTCTGTTACTGAATCCATGATGACCGAGTTTGTTTTGGTTATTGGATCTGATTTAAAGAAAAGTTTTTGAGATTGTTTTATACATTAGGACCTGAGAACAACTGATTCACCCCCCCTCTTTGTTGTTCTAAATCATATTAACAATTGGTATTAGAGCTTTGTTGCTTATTATTAGTGTTTATAGAAATCAAGTTTAAAGGGGCTTGAAGCAAATGATCAGGATGTATAAGAAGGAGGTACCAAAGCTGAACAAGGAAAAATTCCTTGCATGGCAAAGCTTGATGAAATTGCATCTGGCTGGTATTGGTGACTCTGCAAAGTATTACATTGAGAATGCCTATGTCTCACCTGTCGCACCTTTGAGTGCCGAAGAAATGAGAGCTAAGCAAGAACATAATCAGGAAATGCTAGAAATTGCATCTGCCCTAAGTTATCCTGAATTTGAGGACATTAAGGATCGCACAACTGCAAAGGATATGTGGGATAATCTTGCAAGGATCTATGGTGGTGACCTAAATGTGCTAAAAGAAAAGGCTGAGAGTCTTAGAGGTAAGTTTGATGAAATGAGAATACAAGAAGGTGAAAACATTGCACAATATTATGGTAGAATAAAAGAAGTTGTGAATGCTATTAGAGGAGAAAATGGGGTTATTAATGATGAAACTATAATTGGGAAAGTACTAAGAACCCTGTGTCCTATATATGCTATTAAGATCTCATCTATTCAAGAATCTAGATGTAACTCTACTAATGTGCTTACTTTGGAAAGTTTGGTTGGTAAGCTAACTACTTTTGAACTCTCTAACTATGATAATTTCACTATTGGAAGCATTGGAAATGTTGAATTTTCTTTCAAGTCACAACTAGTTCTGAACAAGCCAAAGAAAGAAAAAGAAAGATGCATTAGTGAAAGTGAAAGTGACAGTGACACATCTGATGAAGATCTGGAAGATCTAGAGGCTCTTATGGCTAGAAGATTGAGAAGGGGAAAAGGAAAGTATAAAGGTAAAATCCCTATTATATGTTTTGCATGTAATAAAGTTGGTCATATAGCTGCTAGATGTCCTGATAGGAAGGATAAAGAAGATGAAAGGAAAAGCAAACACAAAGATAGAAAAGATGATAGAAGCTACCGATGGAAAAAAGACTACCAAGGAAAAGGTAAGAAATCTTGTTACATTGTTGAAAAAGAAACTGACATTGATAGTGATGATTTTGAAATTGAGGTAGTCTATGTTGCAATGAAAGATGAATCTGATGAGGATGAAAAAACTGCATTGATATCCTATGTGAACAAGAATGATAAATGGATTATTGACAGTGGTTGTTCACATCACATGACTGGTGACAAAAATAAGTTTGAGACCTTACATCATTACAGAGGTAAAAGTGTAAAATTTGGTATTGATGCACCATGTCCTATTCGAGGAAAAGGTTTGATTAAACTGACTGATAAGATATCTTGTGAAAATGCATATTGGGTTAAAGGTCTTAATTATAATTTGTTAAGTGTTGCTCAGCTTAACAAAACTGGATACCAAGTGGAATTTCATCACAAACAAGCTAAAATATTTGATGCTACTGGAGAACTGATTGGAAGTGCAGATCAGACTAGAGGTAATTTGTTCTATCTTGACCTATCTAAAGAAACATGTTTAATTGCACAACTTGATGATATTTGGTTATGGCATAAAAGGTTGTGTCATGTTAACTTTGACAATCTGGTAGAGATAAGTAAGAAGAAAAAGGTAAGAGGTCTACCTAGATTGAAGAAACCTGAGAATGTGATGTGCAAGGAATGCCAGTTAGGAAAAATGACAAAGTCAAGTTTCAAGAGAAAATCTTTTACTTCTGAAAACATTTTAGATTTGGTTCATACTGACCTTTGTGGACCTATGGGTGTACAAAGTTACTGTGGTGCTAGATACTTTATCTTATTTGTTGATGATCATACTAGGATGATGCATGTAATGTTTCTAAAAGAAAAATCTAAAGCTTTATAATTCTTTAAGTGGTATTTGGCTAAGGTTGAGAAGGAGAGAGGTAGGAACCTGAAATGTCTTAGATCTGACTGAGGTGGAGAATTTACATCAAATGAATTTAATCTATTTTGCAATGATAGAGGAATTAAAAGATAGATGTCTGCACCTAGAACACCTCCATAGAATGGTATAGTAGAAAGGAGAAACAAATCTATTTTGGATTGTGCAAGGACAGTGTTGATTGAAAATAATGTGGCACAAAAATACTAGAAAGAAGCTATAAGCACTGCTGTCTACACTCTTAACTAGGTACAAATCAAGAAAGGTACAAATTTGACACCCTATGAATTATGGCATGGACATGCACCAAGTGTTAAATACTTTAGAATCTTCGGAAGTAAGTGCTATATATTAAGAGATGCTAGGAATGGAAAGTTTGATGCTAAGAGAGATGAAGGCATATTCCTAGGTTACTCCACAAAAAGTAAAGCTTATAAGTGTTTGAACTCTAACACTAACAAAATTGTGGAAAGTGTGAATGTCAAAATTAATGAGTATGCAGAAAGAAATGAAGCTGATAGTAAAAGAGAACCAGAAGATTATAGATCTTTTGTGTACATTGAGGAAGAAGAAGAGGCAAATAATAGATTTTCACTTGATGCTGAGTCTCGCGTAAGCAATGCCGAGCGATAGATAGATGCTGCCCAACATCAGGAAAATAATGCCAAGAGAGAACAAGAACATGTCGAGCTACAAGAAAATGCTGTTGTGTATCAGGAAGAGGCTGATGAGCATTCAGAAGTTGAATCTAACAATCTTATTGTGGAACCTAATGAAATAGAGGAGAGAGGAGCTGAACCTATTTTGGAAAAATATGTAAGAAGACATCACAAGCTTGAACAGATAATTGGAGACAAAAATACTGGAATTTAGACCAGAAGTAAGACTAAGGATCCAACATGTCTACTATGTGAATTTGAATTGAAGTCAACTAGAGAAGCATTGGAGAATGAAGACTAGATACAAGCAATGAATGAAGAGATTGACTAGATAGAGAAGAATGATACTTGGACTCTGGTGCCGAGACCTGAAAACAAAAATGTTAAAGGAACAAAGTGGGTGTTTCAGAATAAGATGAATGAAAATGGTGAAATCACTAGGAACAAAGCTAGGCTGGTATGCAAAGGCTACACACAAGAAAAAGGAATAGATTATGGGGAGACATTTTCCCCTGTAGCTAGATTGGAAGGAGTAAGAACTCTACTTGCATATGCTGCTTATAAAGATTTCAAGGTATATCAAATGGATGTCAAGTTTACATTTTTGAATGGTATACTAGAAGAAGAAGTTTACATAGAACAACCAGAAGGTTTTATTGATCCAAACAGAAGACACATGGTGTGCAAACTGAACAAAGCACTATATGGATTGAAGCAAGCTCCCAGAGCATGGTATGAGTGGTTGCACAACTACTTGATACAGATTGGATTTTCAAGAACAAATGACACAAGCAATCTGTACATGAAGGATGAAGAAGGTAAAGGTATTTTGTTGACAAAAATTTTTGTGGATGACATTATTTTTGGTGGACAAGATGCATTATGTAATTTTTTTTCAAATGAAATGAAAATTGAATTTGAAATGAGTATGTTTGGTGAGATCAAATTCTTTGTTGGTTTACAAGTATATCAGAGGAGGAATGGAATTTTCATTACACAGTCTAAGTATGTTAATGAAATACTAAATTTTTTTGGGATGGAAGATGCTAAACTAGTGGGAACTCCTATGGTTACTAGACAAAAGTTATCTAAAAATGATGATGCTGTAGAAGTGAATCAGACTTTGTATAGATCTATGATTGGAAAATTACAGTATGATGTACAAAGTAGACTAGATATTGCATTAGCTGTTGGGATTGTGGCAAGATTCTCTGCCAATCCTAAGGAAACACACATGATGGCTGTGAAAATAATTATAAGATACTTGAAAGGAACTGCTCACTATGGTCTATATTATAAGAAGGATGACAAATTTGAACTTAGAGTTTATACAGATGCTGATTGGGCAGGAAATGTAGATGAAAGAAAGAGTAATAGTGGTGGAGCTTTCTTTCTTGGACAAAGATTAGTCTCCTAGACAAGCAAGAAACAAAATTGCATTTCCCAATCTACTACCGAGGCCGAGTATGTTGCTGCTATAGTAAACTGTTCAAATTTAGTATGGATAAAATAATTGTTGATAGGCATGAAAGAAGAAATCATTGAAACTATTGTTATTTTTTGTGACAACAAAAGTGCTATCAATATTTCTAAGAATCCAATGATGCACACTAAGACCAAGCACATTGCAATCAAGTATCACTACTTGAGAGAATTAGTACAAGATAAAGAAGTCCAAATGGAATATGTGAATACAAAAGAATAATTAGCAGATATATTCACTAAAGCTTTACCTAGAGAAGCTCATGAGTATTTGAGAAGTCAATTAGGGGTTCTTCCCCTAACTGAGGCTGCCTAGACAAGCTAGGAGCACTGCATCAAATGTGCTACAACAGAACATTTGACAAATTGATGCAGAAGATTGTCACACTTTAGGGCTGGCCTAGAGTTGTGAAAAGAAGCAAAGATAAGGAATCAGTCATAAGAAAGATGACAGAGGGAGAAACATTGAGCTGCACATATATTATCTACATCTGATGGATGTATGTTTTAGTTGCTACTTTGGTATTTTTATCAAAGAGGGAGATGAACTGATATGATAACACATGACACTGAAAGGTAAGAGAGAGATGAACTGAAATGAAGGATCAGGATAGAGGGAGATCTAAATACTTCTGATGGTCACAGAAGTGAGGCTTATAGGATTCTGAATCAGAATGAAGCTAAGGATATTATAAATAATTCTCTAATGGATAGATAAGTTTTTGGATTGGTTGGTAATCCATGTGTTATTCAGGTGCTATCATATGGTGTTTCCATCAATGCCAAAGAGGGAGATTGTTGGAAACTACAATTGAGACAATTTTTGTATTGTCATTGATGTCAAACCTTTATTGGTAAGACTGTTGCTACTTAGGAAAGTACTATATCTATTTGAGTGTTGCTAAGGGGCTAAGCAAGGTTGGTAACAATAGCACCTAAGGGAAAGGTTGAGTTATCTTGATACTACAAAGTGTACTTGACTATGTTGCACAATGATGAGATAATGTATTATTTATCTTAGTAAGATTGAAGACTAAACTGGTAGGTTTAACCGAGCAAAGAATGGAAAAATCATGTTTAAGCCAAGTAATGTTAGTGTCGACTGAGTTAGTATATTCTGAGAAAAATTATAGTGTTGACCAAGTATCAGTAAATTGCCGAGAAGATAGTGTAAGTCGAGTAAACAGTTTTAGTAATGATCGAGCTTTCTACATGAAGACCGAGTGGATGATCACAGTATTGACTGAGTATCAGCAATTTTATATTTGAAGAGAATTTAATTTTGGAGCCAACATTGTTGAATTCTTGGATTATGTAAAATGTGTTGACTTTATTTATTGATTGTTTGAAAGCATTAAATGCACCGTAAAACATTTTATTATAAATCTTTAAGAGATTTGAGATGATTCTAGAAAAGGAGCCGAAGAACATGAAGTGGGTAGATTCAATGAATCTGACCTAACCCTAAGATCTATGAATGAGATTGAGTGGCAAAAGATAAGTTAACCTAACTGAAGAAAGAATAAAAGGATCTGAGCATTTGGATATGTAAGTGCATGGGTGAACAGAGAATGCTAGAAGAGTAAAGTTTTATTGACTGGATAAGCAGAAAAGGCTAAAGGAGAATTGTGGTGGTTGCTTAAAGAAAAGTTCCGAGCATATCAGAGATGGAGATGAAAAATTTTCAAAGTCAGTAAACCAGCATTAGTGTATGGAATCAGATCTGATATTTGCAAAATGAGTTGTAGATTTTTCAGATAAACATAGCTGCTACTTTGTAACCATTGTAACAGTCAAAATCCTTTTAACAAAGGTTGACCTAACAGTCATATGTTAAATCCTTTAAACAAGGTTGCATTCTAATGGAGTGTATGTAAGTCCTATGACTAGGTTCACTTTTAATAGGGTGATTGAAATCCTTTAACCGGGTCACACCTGATAGTGTGTATTGTAACCTTTAACCGGGTTGGCTTTTTACTGAGCTCACTTTAGAAGAGTGAAAATAATAGTAGCATGTTACAAAGTGGTTTTTCCAAAATTGGGTTTCCACTATAAATCCTAGTGTTAATACTTGTGTGAATGTTTTGGTTTGAACGTTTCTATGTTTTACAAGTTAACTTACAGCTGGGTAGTGGACTACATTGTTATATGTTTATGTTATTGAATCAGTGATGACCGAGTTTGTTTTGGTTATTGGATTTGATTTAAGGAAAAGTTTTTGAGATTGTTTTATACATCAGGACCTAAGACAACTAATTCACCCCCCCTCTCTATTGTTCTAAATCATATTAACACATCTCTCTTGGATCACACATCATTTCTACATCTTGGCATTGAGATCTTATGATTTGGGTACTGGCCTATATTTGCACATGTTACATTTTCTTAGTCTTGGAAAATGTAATTGATGTGATAGACATATGTGTGGCAAAGGATTTATATATTGAGGCATTTAATCTTCATTTAAGGGAAGTAGTGGAGTATTAAGTAAGATAACCTTTGGAAGGTTAGCACTAGGATTTAGGTCTAGATTTCTTGATGTAATCAGACATGTATGTCTCAAATATTATCTACATGTTGTGGGCTAATTCGATGTAAATCTTTGATTTTGTGATAATGTGAAGATCTTTTGAAGCATGTTGAATTTCTATTCTTGTATCTAAGTTGGTTAATTCCATTGTGTTGAGTCTTGTTGCATAGTTTGGACCATCTCCTTTGGGGAAAATCTAGCCATGACTATGTTAGATGGTATCAGAGCAAGGTTAATGTTCCTGTGTTAGCAAGTATGAGCTTCTGATATTGTGAAGCCCTAGTTGATTTTATTGTGGGGTGGTAGAATGTATATTTGGACCACAATTATAGAGGACTTATGCAAGGGGATCATAGAGGAAGTTTTTATTGATTGAGATCCTTGTTTTGGGTTGTTGAAGGCGTACCAAAGTTGAACTGATCATCGAGTCAGAGGCATGATGCAAGTGTATTCAGTGGATTTCTGAGTGAGAGGAAACTAAATCCTTGTAATCAGATCACCAAAGCCCAGGAAGTTACACCTAAGGATTGGGAAGATGCCACCTAAAAGGATGAACCCTAGGAGGTTAGAACAAATGATGGAAGGCTTCAAGAATGAGATGTAGACCAAGATTTGTAATGCATTAACTAGATTGTGAAAGAATATTGAGACTGAGGAGGAATGTGAGGAATTTTTTGAAGATCTTAAGGTTGTAGATACTGAGCTACTTGTAGATGAAAAAAGATTTTTGAGGGTTGTGGCACAAGTAGGTAAAAGTCATAGAATGAATGTTTTTAATTTCTCTATTTCTTTACATCCTGAGGTTTTGATAGATTGGATTGGAGAGTTGGAATATTATTTTGAGCTTCAAGATATTAGAGATCCATAGAGGGTAAAGGTTAGAATAGACTAAATTCAAGGGTCATGTTGCCTTATGGTGGAAAGTATTGTAGAAAGATAAAGAGGAGAATGGTGAAATGTAGATCACCTGATGCATGGTAATGGTTGCTAGATTGAAGAATAAAATCATTCATGAGGATTATGAATTGGAATCATTCAAAAAATTAGAGAGCTTGAATTAGAAGGACATGAGTGTGAAAAAAATATACCAATGAGTTTTACAAGATGACAATTAGGTCTAGACACCGAGAGATATCTAGGGAGAAGGTGGTTAGATATATTAATGGTCTCATTCTTGAGATTTAATATTAAGGATGAGATGAGTATGTTTCAGATTTATACAATGGAGGATTCTTATTAGTATGCATTGAAGGAAGTTAAAGAGAAGACATGGTATCCCTAGAGGAAGGGAGAATAAAATGAGTAGCAATGGTAAAGAGAAGCTGGCCATTGAAGAAGGACCTAATCAGAGGACACTTAGAAGAGGGAATATCAATAAGGAATTCAAAGGCACTTGTTTCAAATGTGGTGGCATAGGGCATAGATATTTTCAATGTTCCAAGGAATCTAGCAAAATCTTGAGTAAACTGAATCTTGTAGAACATGAGGAGCAGACTACTGATGAACTTGTGGAGAATATAGAATCTGAGATGGGAGAATCTCTTATGCTTAGGAGAATCATTTTGATTAAGAAGGAAATTGAACATATACAAAATAAGAATTTATTTAGGATCATATGCAAATGGAGAGGTAAATGTTGTAAGGTTATTATGGGTAGTTGTAGTATTGATAATTTGGTATCATAAGAGATGGTGCAAAAGATTGGCTTGAAGAGGCTTACAAATCCTTGTCCTTATGGGATAAGTTAGTTTCAAGATGATCATATGGTAGAGGTGAAAGAGAAATGTTTGGTGAAATTCAACATTGGAACTTATAGGGATGAAGTATTGAGTTATGTTGTTTCTATGAGTGCTTGTCATGTTCTATTGGGTAGGCCTTGGAAATATGATAAGGGAGCTATTCATGATTTTAGGAGTAACTTGGTCACAATAGAGAAGGATGAGCATAAGTTTACTTTAGTTCCATTGAAGGAGGAAGAAGGGAAGAGTGTAAGGAATTTGAGCATTGTGAAGAGTTACTATTATTAGAATCAAAATATGGAGGTTGGTATGAATCAGAAGAGGGATCTTGAAGGTAGATTTGAGAACATGTTTGATCAAATGATAAGAAGGGTAAAGTGAATCAACAAAATAATTTGGTCACTAATCAGATGAAGTCTTGAAATAGGGGTAAATTAGATGTGTGAAAGAAAGGAGAAGGTGGTAAGAGTTATTTACTACCTTATGCATATTTGAGACACGATAGAGAAAGTACATAGTGAAATAAGTGGATGGATTTGACCAAAGGAAGAGAAGAGTTTAGAGAAATAAGGTTGTAGATACTTGGAGGATATTTGGATTAAGATTTAGCATGGGATTTATGTCCTCAATCTTGTATTATGTTCATAATTTCCTCTTATTGAACATATTCTTTGTCATGCCCAAAACTAGGGCAAAACACATAGATTTTTTTTAAAAAAAAGTACAAACAACTACAATGAAACAACTAATACTGAAAGTGTTGTGGAAAGGTGACAACATGGTGAAGTTAGTTTTTGAGTTGCAAGGTCTAGACATAGATTGAGTTTGGGTCACATCTTGTGCAGATGCAAAGTCGGTATTCCAGCTTGTTACATAGGTTAGAGACCCTAAGATTTAGTGCTATAAGAACACTTGGGTCGGGTTGATTAAAATATAGTTTCATGTTAAAAAAGTGTGGCATCATGATCATAAATCATTTTTTAAGAACATAAGTTAAGTTAGTTTGATTTGATACTCTTACACTTCATTTTACTAGATGATTCACTTGGGTGTACTAAACTGCATTATAGGTTGACCTAGCTATTAGAATAATTGAGAGGGGGGGTGAATTAGTTAGATCAATTATCCTACAGTCCCAATCATAATTATACAACTCTTAAAACAATTCCAAATAATTTTGCAGCTCGGTAACATAAAATACTATACTTTCTGTTTCTTTACTGATTACTAGTTAAATAGCTTACAGTGATTACTGACCAAATCAAATATGCAATATGTAAAGAATGATAACAAGAAAATCATCAAAAAAATACATAACACAATGATTTAACATGGAAACCCTGTTAAGGGAAAAACCACTTGGGACCGGTAACCCAAAATAATTTTCACTCTTCTAAAGTGAGCTCGATGAAGAGCCAACCCTGTTAAAGGTTACAAAACATACTGTAAGGTGTGACCTTGTTAGAGGATTTAAGACTAACAGTTATCATCAAACCAACATTCACTATGGGGTTGATAGGATAACAATGTACATTCAATGAATGACATAGGGCATAACATAAGACGGTTCAGTCCACTCGGTTAAGAGATTTTTTTGCAACAATGGTTAAACTAAAACAATAGTTGATCTGATTACAATACAACTTGATTTTGTAGATGTTCAGATCTATTCTAAGCCCATACAAATCCTTTGATCAATATTTCAATTTAGTTCTTCAACATTCAATAACTTACTATCACTTGGTAATAGCTCTCTGATGCTTGGTTAACTCTGTAGTTTGGTTCTCCTTCAACAATTCTAATCAGGCATGCATGATGCTATGTTCACGTGAAATCTCTATAGTCTTCTTTCTTTCAGCATAGTTTCAACAATGAAACCAATGTCTCTTATAGAGACAAGTAAACCATTTTCTTTTCATCCATCAGATTTTGTCGCTTAATCTCCTTTGTTGATTTTTTCGCTTAAACCTTCCTCGGTAGATGTGTTAATAACACGTTTGAATTCCATCCTTTAGATCTTCTTTGAAATTTGTTAGCCGTCGATCTCATAACAAACTTTATCTTCAACCTCAAAATCATACACATTCTAGCTCATCAATTTCTATTGGCTAAACTAATTATTTAATTCTTTCATCCACACTCGGTTAACAAAGAAAAGCATTGGTGAAAAAAAGCTTGGTTGATATTGTCGCTTGGTATACACTACATTAGCTCGGTGTATACTGAAGTGCTTCATTTATCGACCACACTACTTTGTACAGTTTTGCTTTCTTCTTCATCATAGATAAATGCAAAATAATCAAGTCAATAACATAAGGTCATAGACTCATCAATAATTTAGCCAAAGTATTCCTTATCCTCATCTGTCATATCCATCTTCCTCATGTAGATATTTTAGTTCTTCATCTCTTTCTCCCTTCTATAGATGTTTAGATGTTTGTAATTTATATGATAAGTACGGTCAAAACTAGTTGACATCAATGACAACATATTACTGATTTAATCATCTTACATATCAATTCAGTAACTTGATGATCTCTAATAACTTATCTTCAAGTCATTCAGATATTCAATCAGTTGTAGTTCATAAATCTCTCCCTTTGGCATTGATGGCAACACAAGCAATATTCAATATGCCATACATATACCAAACATATGTTCCACAACTATATAAGTAAATGATGTAGCTTAGTAAGCTCTCCCTAGCTTGATTTTTAATATGTTTAATCACTATGTTACATAACAACATTACATATGAAGACTTTCCTCTATAGATTTGATCTTTTAGCTCTCCTTGAATTTCTTAGTTTATCTCTCCCTTAGATAGATATATCATGATCTCTATCCATATTGATCTCTATCCTTTTGACAACAATCTTTGTCTAATATTTCATTGATTAACTTCTCTCCCTATTTCATATTGAAGTCTCTCTCCCTTTGACAACAATGCCAAAGAGCAATATAAAACATACAGCTCTGTAGTAGCCAAGTAACTCACTATTGTTCAGTATAGATAATTGTATCTCAGTATACTGATTTTCCAATTCTCAAATATTTTCTTCACAACTTTAGACAAAATCCAAAGTGCGCGCTATGTTGCATCAACATGAATGATCTTTTGATAAGAGTAGGCTGATGCAACCTCCAAATCACATTAGTGACCGGTAGACAGGGGACAGACCCCAAGTCTAGTCCACAAGTATTCAAAAGTGTCCTTTGGTAAAGGCTTGGTAAAAATATTAGCAAGTTGCTCCTTTGATGTAACATATTCCAGTTTGACTTTCTTCTCCTGTACTTGTTCTCTTAAGTAGTGATACTTAATTGATATATACTTTGTTTTTGAATGCATCACTGGATTCTTAGAAATATTTATTGCACTAGTGTTGTCATAATATATAATCACCAGCTCAGTGATTACCTCATTTATCCCTTCCAACAATTGTTTGATATAAGCAATGTTTGAATAGTTTGTAGCAGTAACAACATACTCTGCTTCAGTTGTAGACTGAGAAATACAAGGTTGTTTCTTACTTGTCCAAGTTACAAGTCTTTCACCAAAGAAAAATGCTCCTCTGATTGTGCTTTTTCTATCATCTATATTTCCAGCCCAATCAGCTTCGATATAAACTCTTAGTTCAAATTTTCCTTCCTTTGGATACCATAATCCATAGTCCTCTATTTTCTTCAAGTATCTCAGGATTCTTTTTTCAGCAACCATGTGTGAATCTTTAGGATTGGCTGAAAATCTAGCCACAATCCCAACTACATGTGCAATATTAGGGTGACTGTGTACAACATACATCAGTTTACCAATCATAGATCGGTACAGTGTTTGATTTACCTCTGTGGATTCATCATCTTTAGTCAATTTACAGCCTGTGACAATTGATATTCCAACCGGTTTAGTATCTTCCATGCCAAAATTTCTCAATACTTCCTTAATATAATTTGATTGTGTGATGAATATTCCATCATTCTGCTAAATAACCTACAATCCTAGAAAGAATTTAATCTCTCCAAACATTGACATTTCAAATTTTTTTCTCATCTCATCAACAAAAGATTTACATATATGATCTTGTCCTCCAAAAATTATATCATCCAAAAATATTTGAGCAATCAAAATAGTATCATCTCATCCTCATTTCATGTACAAATTGATGTTTTCACTAGTTCTTACAAAACCAATACTTAACAAATAAGTATGAAACCTCTCATACCAGGCTCTTGTTGCTTGCTTCAAACAATATAAAGCTTTGTGTAATCTACACACCATATCTTTCTTATCTGGATCAACAAATCCTTCTGGTTGTTCTATGCAGACCTCCTCTTCGAGTACTCCATTCAAAAATGCTGACTTGACATCCATTTGGTATACCTTAAAATTCTTGTGTGTGTGAACTCCTTCTAGTCTAGCAATAGGTGCAAAATTTTCACCATAATCAATGCCTTCCTCCTATGCATATCCCTTGCAAACTAGTCTAGCTTTGTTTCTAGTAACTTCTCCATTTTCATTCAGCTTGTTTCTAAAAATCCATTTAGTATAGATAACATTTTTATCTTTTGGTCTAGGTACTAAAGTCCATGTCTTATTTTTCTCTATTTGTTCAATCTCCTCATTCATTGCATTGACCCATTCATCATTTTCAAGTGCAACCTTAACATTCTTTGGTTGAAACTCACAAACTAAGCATGTGGTCTATCTGAACTTACTTCTAGTCTGCATGCCAGCTTGCTTATCTCCAATGATTTGATTCTCAGGATGACATCTTCTAACAAATCTAGTGAGCACTTGATCTCTTCTTTGTTCCTCATTCTGTTCTGGTTCGTTTCTTTCCTCGGTAGCCTCTTCCTGATCCTTTGTTTCCCTTTGTTGTTCCTCAGTGTTTTTTTCTTGATGCTTAGTCGACTCAGCTTGCGGCTTTGGTAGGTAATTTGGATGCTTAATGTAAGTGAATCTACCATAGTCTTCTGGCTCCCTAGTGCTTTCTTCACCATTTTTATCAGAAAATTCATCAACTCTGGCATTAGCACTTTCAATCATTTTATTAGTAAGTTTATTTAGACACTTATAAGCTTTTCTTTTAGTAGAATATCCAAGAAATATCCCCTCATCACTTTTAGAGTCAAACTTTCCATTTCTATCATCTTTCAAAATAAAATATTTTCTACCAAAAATTCTAAAGTAACTCACACTCGGTGTGTGTCCAAACCATAACTCATAGGGCGTTTTGTTTGTGTCTTTGTTTAGTCGTACTCAGTTTAGTACATATATAGCTGTGTTGACTGCTTCTCTCTAGTACATCTATGTAACATTCTTTTCTATCATCAATGTTCTTGCACAATCAACTATAGACGTATTTCTCCTTTCTGCAATCCCATTTTACTGTGGTGTTCTTGGTGCAGATACCTGTCTCTTAATGCCATGATCATTACAATAGTTAGTGAATTCATCAGAAATAAACTCACCACCTCTATCAAATCTTAGACATTTCAATTCCTTTCTAGTTTCCTTTTCAGCTTTAGCTTTGTACCATTTAAACATCTTAAATGCTTCAGATTTATCCTTTAAAAACATAACAGTCATTAATCTAGTGTAATCATCAACAAATAGAATAAAATATCTATCTCCACAATAGCTCTGAGTTCTCATGGGACCACATAGGTCGGTATGAACTAACTCCAAAATTCCTTTTGTTGAATAGTCTTTACTTTTGAAACTAGATTTTGTCATCTTAGCTTTCTGACATTGATGACACATAACATGATCTGGTTTAGTTAGGCTAGGAATACCTCTAACCTTTCTCTTTTTATTGATCTTGATCATATTATCAAAATTTACATGACATAACCTTTTATGCCACAACCATGCATCTTCATTTTTAACCAAGAAACAAGAAGTCTCAACATTGTCAAGATAAAATAAGTTACCTTTAGATTGTCCTCCCATTCCGACAAGCTTTCCATTTTCATTGTAGATCTTCACCTTCTTGCTTTCAAATGCCACTAAGTGACCTGAGTTGTTAAGATGGGCCACACTTAGTAGATTATAGTTTAGTCCTTTTACCCAATAAGCATTATCACATCTGATTTTATCATTTATCAGTAAAGATCCTTTTCCTTTAACCATGCAAGGTGTATTATTACCCATTCTTACTGATCCTCCATTATAATTCTCTAGATGATCAAACTTATCTTCATCACCAGTCATGTGATGTGTACAACCACTATCAATGATCCATGTATCATTTTTACTAACCTTAGAAATGAGTGCTATTTCTACATACCTTTCTTCTTCCTCTAAGTCATCTTTCATTGCAACAAACACAACCTCAATATCATCATTTGTATCGGTGTTGATTTCCTCTTCTTCAACTAAGTAGCATGCCTTTTTTCCCTTATCTTTGTGATATTAGTTACTTCTATTGTAGTTTCAATAGCCTCTATTATTTCTTCTTCCATAGCTTCCATCACTAGATTAGTCTTGGTCTTTGTCTTCCTCTTTCTTGTTGGGACATCTAACAGCAATGTGGCCAACTTCTATTTAGTTAAAACATGCTAAAGGTAATTTACCCTTATATCTACCTTTACCTTTAGGCAATCTCCAGACCATAAGAGCTTCAAGCTCATCAAGCTCATCATCAGTATTATTGTCACTGTTATCATGTCTACTACTAAATTTACCAATCTTCAGAGAAGACATAAAAGCAGACTCAACAGAAGGTACAACACTATTATCAAAGTTGTTTAGCTCAAAAGTTGTTAGCTTACTAATCAGGTTATCAAGAGTAAGAGTGCTACCAGGTACATACCTCATTTCATGTATTACAGATATTCTGATTGCATATGTAGGAAATAAGGTTCTCATAATTTTACTGACCACTGTATCTTCATCAATGACACCACCAGATCCTTTGATAGCATTAACTACCTCTTTGATTTGATTTGAATATTGTATAATATTCTCTCCTTCCTTCATTTTCATATCATCAAATCTCCCTCTTAAACTTTCACCTCTGGCTCTTTTCACATTTTCATCACCACCATAAACTTGAGCAAGTTTTTCCCACATTTCCTTTGAAGTAAGGCAATCCTTGACATCTTCAAATTCAGCATCAGATAGAGCAATAGAAATATCCATCATAGTAATATTATGCTCATGTGTATCTCTCAATTGATCAAGAGTCAAAGGTCCTATAGGCGGTTCTAAGTAGCCATTGTCCAAGAGGGTGAGGGCAGAATTCCCAATTCCAGATATATGAAGTCTCATTCGGCTTTGCCATATTGTAAAGTTGTCCTTGTTCAACTTTGACACTTCCCTCTTATACATTTTATGATCTTTCAGCTGAAGTCCTTAAAACTTTTTTTCAAGAAACCAATGAGCTCTGATACCAATTGTTAGAATAACTGAGAGGGTGGGGGGTTGAATCAGTTAGATCAATTATCCTATAGTCCCAATCACAATTATGCAACTCTTAAAACAATTCCAAATAATTCTGCAGCTCGGTAACATAAAATGCTATACTGTCTGTGTCTTTATCGATTATGAGTTAAATAGCTTACTGTGATTACTGACCAAATAAAATATGCAATGTGTAAAGAATGATAACAAGAAAATCATCATAGAAACACATAACATAATGGTTTAATGTGGAAACCCTGTTAAGGGAAAAACCAACTGGGACCAGTACGCCAAAATAATTTTCACTCTTCTGAAGTGAGCTTGGCGAAGAGCCAACCCTGTTAAAAGTTACAAAACACACTATAAGGTGTGACCTTTTTAGAGGATTTAAGACTAACAGTTATCATCCAACCAACATTCACTATGGGGTTGATAGGATAACAATGTACATTCAATGAATGACATAGGGCATAACATAAGATGGTTAAGTCCACTCGGTTCAGAGATTTTTATGTAACAATGGTTAAATTGAAACATTAGTTGATATGATTACAATACAACTTGATTTTATAGATGTTCAGATCTATTCTAAGCCCATACAAATCCTCTGATCAATATTTGAATTCAGTTCTTCAATATTCAATAACTTACTGTCACTCGGTAATAGCTCTTTGAGGTTCGGTTAACTCTGCAATTTGGTTCTCCTTCAACCAGTCTGATCAGGCATGCATGAAGCTGTGTTCATGTGAAATATCTACAGTCTTCTTTCTTCCGACATAGTTTCAATAATGAAACCAATGTCTCTTATATATCTACAAGTAAACCATTTTCTTTTCATCCATCAAATTTTTCTGCTTAATCTCCTTCGTTGATTTTACCGCTTAAACCTTCCTTGACAGATGTGTCAATAACACGTTTGAATTCCATCCTTTAGATCTTCTTCAAATTTTGTTAGCCGTGGATCTCATAAATTTTTTTTATCTTCAACCTCGAAATCATACACATTCCAGCTCATCAATTTCTGTTGGCTAAACTAATCATTTAATTCTTTCATCCATACTCGGTTAACAAAGAAATGCATCAGTGAAAACAAGCTCAGTTGATGCTGTCATTCGATCTACACTACACTAGCTTGGTGTATACTGAAGTGCTTCATTTAATGACCACACTGCTTTGTACAATTTTGCTTTCTTCTTCATTATAGATAAATGCAAAATAATCAAGTCAATAACATAAGGTCATAGACTCATCAATAAGTTACCCAAAGTATTCCTTATCCTCATCTATCATATCCATCTTCCTCATGTAGATATTTTAGTTCTTCATATCTTTCTCCCTTCTACAAATGTTTAGATGTTTGTAACTTATATGATAAGTATTGTCAAAACTAGTTGACATCAATGACAACATATTACTGATTTAATCATCTTACATATCAATTTAGTAACTCGGTGAGCTCTAATCACTGATCTTCAAGTCATTCAGATATTCAATCAGTTGTAGTTCATCACTAGCAATACTTAAATCCTTAATTCTAATAATAACATGATCCATTCAGAACTAATACATATTACACTTTCATCATTAATCTATTTATGACCTTCAACATATCTTTTATAATGATCCTCTATTACAACCAAGTTGACTAAATAAGACCCCTTCAATAACCTATCAAACCTTTAGCATTTGTAATCAAATTAATTAACCCCATCCGTGATATTATTATAATCCTATAAACAAAAACCTAATTATTCTATCCACATTAGATATCCTAGCACATTTGAATTAAAGTCCTCACAAACACATTAATTTAATCCAAATATATTACTAAAGGATTCATTCAAATTCCCTAAAGAACTATCGTAATTTTATAACTAATTGATAACAACAATAATTAAGTTCTAATCCACCCCTTTTCTTTTAGAAGGAAAATCTTAAACTACATTTACTAACATACATTATTTAAATAAATAATAACTAATTAACTACAAAGAATAACATTTATCCCATCTCCTAACTATTCTTTAAACACTTAATCCTAGGCACATATTAACATAACCCACTAACCCCTAAATATAAAATTTATTTAAATCCTACCCTTTTGAATACATAAAACCATATTTCATTAACCGTTATTAAATTTAACTAAACAAACTAACTACACAAATAAATACTAACTAGATCTATAATACAAATCCTAACTAGCCTAACCCTATTATCCTACCCCATTCCCCAACCTACTTCCTATCCCATCAACCTCTTCCTTACCATGGCCCACATGCCAAGTGGTAGAGATGAAAGAAAAAAAGTCAAGGGGCTACAAAAATGGTAGGGGGTCGAATGCCAAGGAGGAGATAAAGTGTAGATTTGTTGAACATAATTTTGGGGCCCACGTGAAAGTTAACCTTGCCAAAATGTAAGGTGATCAAGTTTAAAAAGACATCAACATGGTACGCATGCAGGGAGAAGTACACATGGAATAAGGGTGCTATCAAGTGGATGGCTCCTTGTCCAAGGAGGATGGGCAACCCAAAAGGATAGCTCCCCCAAAAAGGCACGCAAGGCAAGTAAATAAATGTTGAGTTGCTCCCTTTTTTTTTAAAAACAAGAAGCATGTAAATGGGTAATAAAGGTAAAGGGGATAATATGGGCGTGGGACCTAGGGGATATGCCTTCATTGCATAGTTATGCCTTTCCCATTAATTAGCAATTGGGTTTACACTAACAAGGGTTAATAGGAGGGGTTTAGTATTCTAACCACATTCTTAATGAGGGAATAATAGGAAGAATATTCTCTGTCACAAATGGGAATTAAAATTCCTTGCCATACATTTTCTAGAGAGTTATTTTGGCTCTTTCTTAACATGAAAGTTGTATTTTTATTTTCTCTTCCTCCTTAACAATGTATTTTATTTTTGGAGTTAAATAGATGTATCATGAATTATTGTTTATGCATTCTATTGAGTGGATTGTTTATATAAGTATTGATAATAGTTAGTTATTACTTAGTATTACAATTTGGTTAATAATCCATTGCTATCATGATTTTCTTAAATAAGATTTAAGGTGCAATATTGAATTTAATGTATAATGTTGTTTTGATCATTGTATTAAAATTCATGATCCTAAAGATGATTAGTTGCAACTATAACTTAGATAATTCATTACTCAAACTTATAGCATGAACTTTTGATCACAATGTTTATAAACCAAATTTTCAAAGAAGGAAATACAAAGTATTCAACTTGAAGTTATGCAAAGCAATACATTTGAAGACAAGATATGATTTGAAATCCAATAAAAAACTTGAACACATAACTTGCTCATTTTCACCAAATAATTACATTTCTATTAACAATATTAGAGTCTACAACACTTG
>BSBK01007800.1:37500-180000 GCA_027943335.1 Chamaecyparis obtusa
GATGATGTATCTCTTGGATCATGTGTCATTTCTACATCTTAGTATTGAGATCTTATGATTTGGGTCCTGACCTATATTTGCACATGTTACAATTTCATGGTCTTGGAAAATGTAATTGATTTGGCCAACACATGTGTTGTGAAGGCTCTATATTTTGAGTCATTTGATCTTCATTTATGGGAGGTAGTGGAGTGTTAAGTAACATATTCTTAGGAAGGTTAGCACCAAGGTTTAGGTTTTGTTGATGTATGTAGCATCGATCAGATAAATAAAATTGATTATATAATTATTATAAGAATTGACTTATTATATATACATATATATATATATTAATATATTTAATAGTTGATATTATTTATATTAATATACACACATATATGAAGTTAATCTTTTATTTATTATTATAATGATTATATAGTTAAATTAATAAATTAGATTAATGAATAGACATGTCCCATGAAGGGACATGTCTCTTCTTTTCATTCTCAATATATATTCAAGAGATCGATGCATTTGGAAAACACATACTTTACAGGCAGTGCTATTACATTTGCAGTGATCTGGAAAGATCAACATGGTATCAGAGCCAAACTACAAATGTGAGAAGAGGATCAGACATGGGAGATTATCGGTAGGAACAAACAGAACATCAAATCAGAACAATTATTAATATATTAATCTCAGTAGACTACATTTAGAACAATATTAAATTCAATAATTTGGGTGCTCTTGGGGCATCAAAGAAGTTTTTACCTTTGGAATGCAAGTGGAAAAGGAGTATGTATGTTTTTCATGTGATAGATGGGAATTTCACTGTAAAAACACACATGAAAACTCAAAGAAATAGGGGAATGAGGCCTATCCTCAACATCCAAAGGAGGCTAAGAAGAGAAGGAATTAGTGGAGGTCGAAGGGGAGTAGGGAATATCTTCTTCAAAATCAATCAAGGAGTTAACAAACACATCATTCTTACCCTTATTCTCTATTAACACAACATCCCTACCCTTATTCTTAGGGCACATTTCAAATTTACCTTCCCAAAAGGTGAGATTTTAATAGGAAAGGGATTGAAATACTCGTTCGGAATCCTCTTAACCAATCTAGAAGGGGAAAACTCCTCTTCCTCAGAGCTAGTAATCCAACCCTCATCATCCAAAATAGAAATTTTTTGGGGAATGAGAAATAGGGGCCATAGATTTAAAATTCTCATAAATTAAGAGGAGTTGTCCTTCATGTAAGACAATATTTTTATGGGATTCTCTCTATGGTCCAAAATACTAGAATTCAAGGAGGATAAAAGATAAAAAGGAAGAAAAAATCTCACCTTATACCTAAATTGGTTTAGCAAAATAAAGTGATGTGTGATATATTTTATAATAACCTTCAATAGTTCATGCTAAACCTTATTGATACTCTTTGTATCATAATAGTTCTTGTCACCCTTAACCAACTCTTGATCTCCACCTTGGAGTATTTACTATCTCTATAAAACTTAATACCCTCATTGGAAAGACCAATGACCTCTGCAATTTGGCTCTCATTGATGACAACCATCTTACCAAACACATTTATCTTTCCTTCATTCCATTCATTAGTAAAAATATTGGTGATCTTAGGGTCATAAGCATGCAACCTCTCAATATACACAATGATTTCCCCCTTCTTTAGGATCTCCCATATGGTTGCATTCTTCCTCAAACCCTCACAACTCAGAGGTTCAACACAAAATATTTCACCCCCCATATCAATAAAAATAGATCCCTTCAACATAGGATAAATTTACAAAAATGAAAACCCTAATGATATAAGAAAATCTAAAATAGCCTCAAAATTTCCCAAAAAGTGTGGGAGAAATACATATAGTTTCTTTCCCAAAGATCTCTAGGACAAAAACCACAGGGAATAATAATTTCACAAGTTATCCTTGAAATCATTGAAATAATAGGAACAACATATATTTACATGAAAAGAATCATACACAAACATGTCCTTGACATCATCCTCCACGCTATCTTCCCTCATGCAAGTCAACGTCCTTTTGGCATCAACCCCTTTATTCACAAAATAATCTTCCACCTTGTTTGCTTCTCTATAGGAATGGGAAATTAAATAACTTTCAAAAGAACCAATTATTTAATTTGAATAACTAATCCATCCTTCTATAGCCCAAGAGGCCTTATTAATTTCTTTAAGGCATTGCATTATGTTATTGAAAGCCCCCTCCAGCGAAACTTTTTTGCAATTATGCTGGTGAGCTAAGGATAAAACCTGAAAGAACCTAATGGTTTTTGCAAGGTGGTTGGACTAAATACCCATGGGGAGTGCGACACCTAGCCATTCTCATATTTCCCTTAACCACCCTCTAAAAGTTAATTTTTTCCCATCCTTTAGAAGGAAAGCTCCAATACACACCATCCTTGGATTTCTTAATCGACCTAAAGGCCTTAGAGATATCAATTTTGACTTGCCAATAATTGGACACCATAAATTCATAGGGTTGACTATAATGCCCCTCCAACCCTATCAAGTCTTGGTTATGCTCACTAGAAATTAGGAAGAGCTACATGTGAGAATGATCCTTCTTGAGATGGTTTCTTAAACCAAACGTCTTCCAACTTACAATAACTTCATATTTTAAGGTGGGAAATAATAATATTGCATACATATGTTCCTATACATCTTGTGTGTCAGCGATAGTTTAGGACCTTAATGCTAAAAGGATCACCTGATAGACTTATATGCTTCTATGTGAAATTCTCATTATTAATATTTATGTTTACCTTAGGTTAATTGATTATAATCACTTAAGGCTTAGATGTGTTACCTTCTCTAATAACGTTACTTGGGATTAGACATGATTAATGCATTTAGGGTTATATGATTTGTTTATCTTGATTTGATAACGAGACATTTTGAGTACATGCCTGATGGTTAAATGGGTTTGTGAAAGTTAATAGATGATTTACATTTACATGAATATGTTATGATGCATTCTTGTTATACAATATGGAAAAGAGATTATTCTAGTACTAACTACACTAATCCAATTATGCTTTGTTGATGTCATTGTCTAATGAGAGTGTAGGATAAGGGGAGGTAGTCGTAGTTACTCCTATAGGAGTTCCACACGATGTCATACTCTCCATCCTTTTTTGACACTGTCTGTTTATATATATATGTATGCATGTCAGTTGGTGTTGTAGGATGCAGGTACCAGGCATCAAATCCACCTAGCTACACAGGTCTGAGCATGCCTTCAAAATCCTTGAGCTATTGTTGTGTGGATACATTACCAAGATTACTCTCAAGGTCACCTGTGGACTTAGATTGTTGTTTAGGAGGTTACCCTAGCTGGGGGATTTGAATGTAGCATGTGATGTGGTCTTGTGATTTATGACTCGACGTTATTCTATGATTTATGATGTGAGTTAGATTTATCCTTGTTAGTATATGTATATATATTTATTATATATGTGTGTTATATTGATTGTATGTTATATAGGTATGTGTATATGTGGGTGCACATGCATATACCCATGCTTATATAAATAATAATATTTGTATGTTTTTATTGATTGTGTAAATGGTATGTTCTTTATTATAATTAAATAAAGTGAATTCAATAAAGTGTATTGAATGAAATGTATTAAATAAAAGTAAAAATAATAGTAATAAAAGGATAATGCTCTTTGTGGTAAAACTAGCTATCTAGGAGGGAGTTGAACTCGAGACCTCCTAGAAGTTAGGCTAGTTGGTTTCCATGTGTGCTATGTGTTTTCCTTGATACTTATTTGTTGAGTTTTCTTGTTATGGTTTTCATTTGAGACTATTTTAATTAAATTTATTAAAACTATGTTAAGTGCTTACATGAATATTTTGTTTAATTTTCCAACTAACTATGGAAGTTGGAGAAGTTGCTTCCCATAAATAAAATCCTCCAACCACATAGTTGGAGGATAAATAATTGAAATTTTCTATGGTTTGAGGGTGAGAGTTTTGGGAGGATTTTTGGGAGTATCTGCATTAATTTTTCCATAAATGTATTTGAAGTTTTTTTGTGAGATTGTGAATTCTATGGTTTGGTGAGAGAAAGTGTATGTGTGGATTTATTGAAGATTGGTTGCCAGAGGAAGATATCTAGGAGGCTACCTACTCAAGGCTTGGAGATTTGCAGAGAGTTCTCCAGCCGAGGGAAAAAGATTCTCTGTAGGACCCCAGGTAGGGTATAAACTGGGATGAATGTCCATTCTTCCTATGTGTATGATTGTGTATATGAATGATATGATATTTTATTAGCATATGAATGATCACTATGAATTAGAAAGGAAATTTAAATATTATATTGTCTGTGTATTTCAATTGTGTTCCCGGGAAGTAATTTTATAAATGTTTGTATAGTTTTTATGGTAAAATATTTCTTGGGAGTCTGGGATTTGTTGTGAAACTTCCTTATGGCATTTGTGAGAGTTATGTAATGGTTTAGGGAATTTTAGGAAGGTTTGGGGTGGTTTAGAAAAGGTTGTAGTCCTGCTTCCCCATTTTTTCTTTTGCAGGCCTTCTCTGTGATTTGTTGTTTTTCATTTAATAAATCTTATCTAAGACTTAGGTAGTGTTTATGATGTTTTTTGGATGTGGTACTGAGGTCCCTACATTAGGTTGACTTCAGGGAACCTTTCCCAGGCACTCTCCATGCCTTAAAAAGTTATTTTTTGGCCTTTTTGGGCAATTTTGATTTAATTTCATAAAAGTGTCCTGTAGTATCATACAACATTGTAGTCATACTCATACAACACATGGTAAAATTTCATATGGGAATGCATACATTGTCGTATGGGTTTAAAAGAATCAGTTTTGTTGTTTTTGGGAAGTTTAAAATTAAATTTCGTGAAAGTGTCTTGCAGTGTTGTACGACATTGTGGTCATACTCATATGACACTTGGTCAAATGTCATATGGGGATGCATACATTGTCATATGGGATCATATACAAAGTCATTTGGAGTTTTGAGGGTTTCAGCAGCTCAAATTTGTAGAATTTGTGGCAGGATTTATACAAATATAAAATTTAAGTATAAGTCTTTCTTATACTTTAAGTTATATTTGTATAAATACATTCCAAGATGTTTGAGATAGGTTTCAGCTTCATAGGAGTTAAGATGTAGATTCTAGATTTTGGAGATTTTCAAAAAAATTTAGACTTAGCCAAATTTCAGGCACATGAGGTTTCCATAGATGAGATGTTGTGTTAATGCATGTGGAAGTTTGTATTCCCTATGTATGTTCATTAATTGATTGTTGAGGTTATATGGTGTACTTATGATGTTTTGCAGTTGGCATATACTTGAGCTTAGTTTAGGAGGCTAGGACTCATCTCAGTGGCTTGTGTGCATGGGAGGGTTCCCTATACCTTTAAATAAGCTATGGAAAGTGGTATTTATGCATGTGGAAAGTTTTATGATTTTTCTTGAGATGTCTTGTGATAGAAATTCTTCCAATGGTTTCTGTTATGTATATGGATAAGGTTAGGACTCGCTCTGAGGGTCTAAGTGTGCAGGGGAGTTTCCTAAACCTATGAATCAGGACATGGAAGTGTTATTTTGTATCTTTGGCTTGTGATGGGGTAAGGAAATAGGAATCCTAAGTGAGTGGCTCACCATAGGTGTTGGAACCCTAAATTGGTTTCTAGATGATCCTATGGGTGGGTTTGTAAAAAGTGATAACCTTAAAAATTAACTTGGGAAGGGGGGATTCAAAAGATAATGAATTTTTTTTTAATAATGGCCACACAGACCTGATTAGAGTAACAGGACCAGGGATAACTGCCAGGGTGGATTGGATTTGAGGTATTGTTCATGGTTCGTGTATTGGATTAGATTCTAAGTTCTTCAGTGGTGAAGATTCTATTCTTGTATCATGTATCTCTATGTTTTGTAATCAAGATGTAAAGATGTATTGTGAGCTTTGGGAAACTTGATGTAATTATCTTTCTATATGCCTTCGGGAAATGTGTTGTAACTATAATTATGTTTGTAAAAGGAAATTGTAAGAAAGAAGTTATGTAAATGGGAAGGGTAGTATTATGAATATTAAAAGGGGATTGAATATTGGTTAAATCAGTTACAGATTATAATTAAATAAATTTCCCACCTTATCTCTCTTATGATTTTTAAAATGATATTGAAATTAATGGTTCTATGCAAATCTTTGTAATGCAAGTACTTATGGATGTAAACTTCTTTTGATATGTGAAAAGATATGCTAAGGGTTGATGGGTATCTCTAGGTGAAAATAATAAGGGAGAGGAAAACATGTATGTTATTGAAAGTAGTAATAAAGATGTAATTCCTTCCTGATGTTCTTAAATGTATAAGTTCAATGTGTATGCTATAAGGTTATTTAAAATAGGTTTTAATCTCAATTCTTAAGTGGATATATACAATGATATAGATGATAATTTGTGATAGTTAAACTTGTGATAAAGATGATTGCAAGAATGGTTTATGATTGGTTAGAAATAGATGGTTAAGTACTTTACCCTCTTTCTATTTTGATTTTAAAGAAAAAATGGAAAGTAAGGACTTTTAATGGAAAGCTTATTTATGTATGCAATTGAGTTATGCATAGATATGGTTAAGGAGAGTAAACCATTAGGAAAGGATAAATATACTTAGTAGATAAGATAAGTAATGTGTGCTTGTTTCCCTTCCAAAAGTAAATTATGTGTTAGTTTGGTAAAGAAAATTAATTCAACTAGCTCATTAATGTAAATGGGTTTTGATGTGAAATAGAATCAATGTCTCAATGTAAATTGAAGTTGAAACAAAAATAGAATTCGTTAGATTAAGTAATAAAATGAAATACTTGATAATGGTAAATGAGTTCATTAAGGGAACCTTAAGGAATGTACTTGTGAATTGTAATGATGATAAGTTATAATGTTAAGAAAATTTTTTGTTAGTTGTAATTTTAAGTCATATAGTTGATTCCTTAGAGGTTCCCTAACAAGGACATTATATTTGGTATCAGAGCCGTAGGTTGCTACATTGGGAGCTGCGGGGTCTATTTAAATTTAACTTAGTCTCTTCTTCTTATTATTAATTTATGAAAACTCAATAGCTATACCTATGTTGTAACACTCTTCCTTGATGCTTTCCAACACCATAGAGGATCTCAAAAGAGAGCTCAATATTCTCCCTCATCATCTCAACAAAATTTCCATGTAGATGATGTGGGGAAACAAAATCCAAGTTATGACTCGGAGGAGTCTCAAATAAGACAACTCTAATGAATTAATTTTCTAAAGATAGAACCCATCAGAAGAAAAGTTATCCCCAAGGAGGCAACTTATTCTGACTATTATGATAGGGATAGAAATATAAGCCCTAGGTTGTTCTTCTAAGAAACTTGGGACTCATACTTGGCCTACTCATAATAATTGAATCTATTGTGTTTCTCATTTGATGTTTTCTTTTGGCCTACCAAACTTGAATACATTATGTGTTTTCATTTTAGTTTTTCCTTATGTTAACAAACATGAGCACTAGACATAAAAGGTATGTTTTCTATATTTCTAGCATAATACCTTGCAAGAAAGGATTTTATGAAAGGAATATTTTGTTAGAATAACTAAGAGGGGGGGGGGGGGTGAATCAGTTAGATTACTTATCCAATAGTCCCAATTACAAAATGTATAGCTATAAAAAAATTTAACAAACTTTTGCAACTCAGTAACATAAAATACTAAACTGTCTATGCATTTACCGATTACCAATTAATTACTAATAGTGATTACCGACCAAATCAAATATGCAATATCTAAAGTATGATAACCAAAAAATCATCACTAAAATAGATAACAAAAAGATTTAATGTGGAAACCCTATTAAGGAAAAAACCACCTGGGACCGGTAATCCAAAATATTGTTCACTCTTCTGAAGTGAGCTCGGTGAAGAGCCAACCCTGTTAAAGGTTACAAAACACACTGTAAGGTGTGACCTTGTTAGAGGATTTAAGACTAATAGTTATCATCCAACCAACATTCACTATGGGGTTGACAGGATAACAATGTACATTCTATGAATGACATAGGGAAATCATAAGATTGTTAAGTCCACTCGGTTAAGATATTTTTCTGTTACAATGGTTAAATTGAAACAATAGTTGATTTGATTACAATACAACTTGATTTTGTAGATGTTCTAATCTATTCTAAGCCCATATAAATCCTCTGATCAATATATCAATTCAATTCTTCAACATTCAATAACTTACTGTCTCTTGGTAATAGCTCTTTGACACTCGGTTAACTCTGCAGTTCGGTTCTCCTTCAACTAGTCTGATCAGACATGCATAAAGTTGTGTTCACATGAATTCTCTGTAGTCTTCTTTCTTCCAGCATAGTTTAAACAATAAAACTAGTGTCTCTTATATAGAAAAGTAAACTATTTTCTTTTCATCCATTAGATTTTGCCACTTAATCTCCTTCATTGATTTTTCTACTTAAACTTTCCTTGGTAGATGTGTCAATAACTCATTTCAATTCCATCCTTTAGATCTTCTACAAATTTTGTTAGCCGTGGATCTCATAAAAAACTTTATCTTCAACCTTGAAATCATACACATTCCAGCTCATCAATTTCTATCAACTAAACTAAGAATTAAATGCTTTCATCCATACTCGGTTGATAAAGAAATGCGTTGGTGAAAACAAGCTTGGTTGATAATATTGCTCAATATACATTGCACTAGCTTGGTGTATACTAAAGTGCTTCATTTACCGACCACACTACTTTGTACAAATTTTCTCTCTTCTTCATCATAGATGAATGCAACATAATCAAGTCAATAACATAAGGTCATAGACTCATCAATAAGTTACCCAAAGTATTCCTTATCCTTATCTATCATATCCATCTTCCTCATGTAGATATATCAGTTCTTCATCTCTTTCTCCCTTCTACAGATATTTCTATATTTGTAACTTACATGATAAGTATTGTCAAAACTAGTTGACATTAATGACAACATATTACTGATTTAATCATATTACATCTCATTTTAGTAACTCGGTGATCTCTAATCACTGATCTTCAAGTCATTCAAATATTCAATTAGTTGTAGTTCATCAATCTCTCCCTTTGGCATTCATGGTAACTCAAGCAATTTGAAATATACCATACACATACCAAAAATGTATTCTACAACTATGTAAGTAAATGTCGTAGCTCGATAAGCTCTCCCTAGCTTGATATTTAATATGTTTAATCACTATGTTACATAACAACATTGCAAGTGAAGACTTTCCTCTGCAGATTTGATCTTTCAGCTCTCCCTGACTACTTCAGTTTATCTCTTCCCTTAGATAGATGTATCATGATTTATGTCCATACTAACTATATCAAGATCTCTTTCCCATTTTCATCCTTGTTTCTTATTGAGATCTCTCTCCCTTTGACAATAATGCCAAAGAATAATATAAAACATTCAGCTCTGTAGTAGCCAAGTGACTCACTATTGTTCGGTGCAGACTATGTATCTCGGTATACTGATATGCAAATCTTTGTTCTAGTTCCTCAAACCTTTTCACAACCTTAGATAAAATCCAAAGTGTGAACTATGTTGCATCAACATGAATGATCTTCTGATAAGATTAGGCTGATGCAACCTTCAGATCACATTAGTGACCAGTAGACAGTGGATGGACCCTAAGTCTAGTCCTCAAGCATTCAAAAGCTTCCTTTGGTAGAGTCTTGGTAAATATATCAGCATGTTGCTCTTTTGATGTAGCATATTCCAATTTAACTTGCTTCTCCTGGACTTGTTATCTTAAGTAGTGATACTTAATAGAAATATGCTTGGTCTTTGAGTGCATTACAGGATTCTTAGAAATATTTATTGCAATAGTGTTGTCATAATATATAATCACCGGCTCAGTGATTACCTCATTCATACCTTCCATCACTTGTTTGATGTAAGCAATGTTTGAACAGTTTGTACCGACAACAACATATTTTACTTTGGTAGTGGATTGAAAAATACAATGTTGTTTTTTACTTGTCCAAATAACAAGTCTTTCACCAAAGAAAAATGCTCCTCCAGTTGTACTCTTTCTGTCATCTATATTTCTAGCCCAATCTGCGTCGGTGTAGACTCTTAGTTCAAACTTTCCTTCCTTTGGATACCATAATCCATAATCCTCTATTTTATTCAGGTATCTTAAGATTCTTTTTGCAACAACCATGTGTGAATCCTTAAGAGTGGCAAAAAATCTAGCAACAATCCCCACAACATGTGTAATGTTTGGTCTATTGTGTACTACATACATCAATTTACCAATCATAGATTGGTACAATGCATGGTTTACCTTTGTAGATTCATCATCTTTAGTTAGTTTGGAGCCTATGACCATCAGTGTTCAAACTGGTTTTGCATCTTCCATGCCAAATGTTCTCAATACTTCTTTTATGTACTTTGATTGTGTGATGAATATTCCATCATTCTGCTGAATAACCTGCAAGCCTAGAAAGAACTTAATCTCTTCAAACATAGATAGTTCAAATTATTTTCTCATCTCATTAGCAAATGATTTACATATATGATCTTTTCCTCCAAAACTTATATCATCCACAAATATTTGAGCAATCAAAATAGTATCATCAGACTCTCCTTTCATGTACAAATTGTTTTCAATAGTTCTTAGAAAACCAATACTTAACAAATAAGTATGCAGCCTTTCATACTAGGCTATTGGTGCTTTCTTTAAACCATATAAAGCTTTGTGTAGTCTACATAGCATGTGTTTCTTATCTAGATAAAAAAATCCTTTTGGTTGTTCTATGTAGACCTCCTCTTCTAGTATCCCATTTAGAAAAGAAGATTTAACATCCATTTGATAGACATTAAACTTCTTATGTGCATCATATACAAGTAACATGTGGAATCCTTCTAGTCTAGCAACATGTGCAAAAGTTTCACCATAATCTATACCTTCCTCCTGTGCATATCCCTTGCAAACAAGACTAGCTGTGTTCCTTGTAACCTCTCCATTCTCATTTAGCTTATTTCTAAAAATTCATTTAGTACTGATAACATTCTTATCTTTTGGTCTAAGTACTAAATTCCATGTCTTGTTTTTCTCATTCTGTTCTATTTCTTCATTCATTGCATTTATCCATTCATCATTCTCTAGTGCAACCTTAACATTTTTTGGTTCAAACTCACAAACTAAGCATGTACCTTATCTTAACATAATTCTTGTCATCATGCCAGCTTGTCTATCTCTAATGATTGTGGTCTTAGGATGATGTCTTCTGACAAATCTTGCCAACACTTGATCTCTTCTTTGTTGTTCATCCTGTTCAAGTTCATTTCCTTTCTCAGTAGCTCCTTCCTGATCATTGGTTTACCTTTGTTATTCCTCGGTGTCCTTTTCTTGATGCTCGATCGACTCATCTTGTGGCTTTGATAGGTTCTTTGGATCCTCAATATAAGTGAATCTACCATAGTCTTCCGTCTCCCTAGTGCTTTCTTCACCATTTTTATCATCAAATTCATCAACTTTGGCATTAGAAATTTCAATAATTTTATTAGTAACTTTATTCAGACACTTGTAAGCTTTGATTTTAGTAGAATATCCAAGAAGTAGCCCTTCATCACCTTTAGAGTCAAACTTTCCATTTCTATCATCTTTTAGAATAAAACATTTGCTACCAAAAATTCTGAAGTAACTTATAGTCAGTTTGTGACAAAACCATAACTTGCAGGATGTTTTGTTTGTGTCCTTCAATTGTACTCGGTTCAAAACATATACAGCTATGCTAATTTCCTCTCTCCAATATTTATGAGCAACATTCTTTTCTATCATTAGTATCCTTGCACAATCAACAATTGATCTATTCCTCCTTTTAGCAACCCCATTCTGTTGAGGTGTTCTCGGTGCAGAAACCTGTCTTTTTATACCATGATCATTACAATAGTTAGTGAATTCATCAGAAATAAACTCACCAACTCTGTCAGATCTCAAGCATTTCAATTCTTTACCAGTTTATTTTTCTACTTTTTCTTTGTACCATTTAAACATCTTAAATGCCTTAGATTTCTCCTTTAAAAACATTATAGTTATTAATCTAGTGTAATCATCAACAAACATAATGAAATATCTATCTCCATAGCAACTCTAAGTTCTCATGGGACCACATAGATCGGTGTGAACTAACTCCAAGATTCTCTTTATTGAATAGTCTTTACTCTTAAAACTAGATTTTGTCATTTTACCTTTCTGACATTTATGATACATAACATGATCAGGGTTTGTTAGGCTAGACAAACCTCTAACCTTTTTCTTTCTACCGATCTTAATCATGTTACCAAAGTTTACATGACATAATATTTTATGCCATAACCATGCATCCTCATTTTTCATCATTAAACAGGAAGACTCAGCATTGCCAAGATAAAACAAGTTATCTTTGGATTGTGCTCCTGATCCAACAAGTTTTCCTCCATCATTAAATATCTTTACCTTCTTGCTCTCAAAAGCTACTCGGTGACCTAAGTTGTTAAGCTATGCCACACTTAGTAAATTTAAATTTATTCCTTCTACCCAATAAGCATTATCACATTTGATTTTATCATTTATCAGTAAAGATCCTTTTCCTCTAACCATACATGGTGTCATTACCCATTTTTATAGATCCTCCATTATATTGCTCAAGATGATCAAACTTTTCTTCATCACCAGTCATGTGATGTGTACATCCACTATCAAGGATCCATGTCTCATTTTTATTAACTTTAGAAATGAGTGCTTTCTCTACATACCTTTCTTCTTCCTCAGAATCATCCTTCATCACAACAAATACTACTTCAACATCATCATCTGTGTTAGTATCAATATCATTCTCTTCAACAATGTAACATACCTTTTTTCCTTTATCATTGTTGTCTCGGTTATCTCTTGTTTAGTGTCGATAACTTCTATTGTTTCTCCTCCCATAGCTTCCTTCACCATATTGATCTTTGTTTCTATCATCTTCTTTCCTTTTTGGGCATCTAGCAGCAATATGACCAACTTCTTTGCAGTTAAAACATGCTAAAGGTAATTTAACCCTATATCTACCTTTACCTTTAGGAAATCTCTGGGCCATAAGAGCTTCAAGTTCATCAAGATCATCATCAATATTACTATCACTGTTATTCTTTAAATCATGTCTACTACTAGACTTAACAATCTTCAGAGAAGACATAAAAGTAGATTCAATAGACGGTACAACACTATTATCAAAATTGTTCAGCTCACAAGTTGTTAGCTTACCAATTAGATTATCAAGAGTAAGAGTATTGCCAGGTACAGACCTCATTTCATGTATTGCAGATATTCTGATTGCATATGCAGGCAATAAGGTTCTTAGAAGTTTACTTACCACTATATCTTCATTAATGACACCACCAGATCCTCAGATAGCATTAACTACCTCCTTTATTTGGTTTGTATATTGTAATATATTCTCTCCTTTCATTTTCATATCATCAAATTTCCCTCTTGAACTTTCACCTCTGGCTCTTTTCACATTTTCATCTCCACCATTAACTTGAGAAAGTTTGTCCCACATTGCCTTTGAAGTAAGGCAATCCTTGACATCTTCAAATTTGGCATCAGATAGAGCAGTAACAATCTCCATCATAGTAATATTATGCTCATGTCTATCTCTTAATTGATCAACAGTCAAAGGTCCTGTAGGCGGTGCTAAGTAGCCATTATAAAATAGGGTGAGGGAAAAATTCCCAATTCCAGATATATGAAGTCTCATTCGGCTTTGCCATATTCTAAAGTTGTCCTTGTTCAGCTTTGTCACTTCCCTCTTATACATTTTGGGATCTTTCTGCTAAAGTCTTTAAAAATTTGTTCCAAGCAACCAATATGCTCTGATACCAATTGTTAGAATAACTGAGAGGGGGGGTGAATCAATTAGATCAGTTATCCAATAGTCCCAATTACAAAATGTATAGCTATAAACAAATTCAACAAACTTCTACAGCTCAGTAACATAAAGTACTAAACTGTCTGTGCCTTTACCAATTACCAGTTAATTACTCACAGTGATTACTGACCAAATCAAATATGTAATATGTAAAGTATGATAAGAAAAAAATCATCACAGAAACACATAACACAAATATTTAATGTGGAAACCCTGTTAAGGGAAAAACCACCTGGGACCGGTAACCCAAAATATTTTTCACTTTTCTGAAGTGAGCTTGGTGAAGAACCAACCCTGTTAAAGGTTACAAAACACACTGTAAGGTGTGACCTTGTTAGAGGATTTAACACTAACAGTTATTGTCCAACCAACATTCACTATGGGGTTGACATGATAACAATGTACATTCTATGAATGACATAGGGAAATCATAAGATGGTTAAGTCCACTCGGTTAAGAGATTTTTCTGTTACAATGGTTAAATTGAAACAATAGTTGATTTGATTACAATACAACTTGATTTTGCAGATGTTCAAATCTATTCTAAGCCCATACAAATCCTCTGATTAATATATCAATTCAGTTCTTCAACATTCAATAACTTACTATCTCTCAGTAATAGCTCTCTAACACTCAGTTAACACTGTAGTTTGGTTTTCCTTGAACCAGTCTGATCAGGCATGCATGAAGCTATGTTCACATGAACTCTCTATAGTCTTCTTTCTTCTGGCATAGTTGAAACAAAGAAACCAGTGTCTCTTATATAGACAAGTAAACTATTTTCTTTTCATCCATCAGATTTTTCCGCTTAATCTCCTTCGTTGATTTTGCCACTTAAACCTTCCTTAGAAGATGTGTCAAAAACTCATTTCAATTCCATCCTTTAGATCTTCTATGAATTTTGTTAGCCATGGATCTCATAAAAAACTTTATCTTCAACCTCAAAATCATACACATTCCAGCTCATCAATTTCTGTCGGCTAACCTAAGAATTAAATGCTTTCATCTATACTTGGTTGATAAAGAAATGCGTCAGTGAAAAAAAGCACTAGTACAAAAACAACAATATATAACCAAATAAACTACCAAAAATTGTAGATAAATGACCAAATTTGGTCACGTGACTAGTGGTAGTTTATTGCTGGTCATTTATCTTGTGACCAAATTTATGACTAAACTATTTTAGTCATTTATTTGGTCATATATTTAGTCATTGATTTGGTCATTTGGTAGTTTATTTGGTCATTTAGTCATTTATTTGGTCATTTGGTAGTTTATTTGGTCATTTATTTGGTCATTTATTTAGTCATTTATTTGGTCATTTATTTGATCATTTATTTGGTCATTTATTTGGTCATTTATTTAGTCATTGAGTTAGTCATATAATTAGTCATTAATTTAGTCATATATTTAGTCATATTAGGGCATGATGGAATCAAACCTTCATCCTCCTACTTGTAAAGTAGGTGCTCTTCCATTGAGCTAGTACCCTTTAAAGAATAATCATACCAAGTATACTAGTACTTTCCACTATACGTGATTTCAAGCTTTTCTATCTATAGTTCAAGAGTAGCAAAGCTTAAGGGGAGGATGAGTAGTGATACTTTAAACTCAATGGTGAAGTTATTCAATGTGCAATATAAGAATGAAGTGAATGATGCCATTGGAAAATACATTACATGTGGCTTGTTCCCCTTATTATAATGACAAGCATATATCTTTACAGGAAACCAACCACACCAAATAGAGATAAAGTATGTACCAATGATCATACCTTCTAAATTTTAACTCCTAATTAACCCATCAAAATCTTTACTGCTTTAGAAGTCCACAATCCTGATAACCTACCAATCTATTGCACTTCTATCCAATACATCAATCATAAAATTAGTATTATTAAGGAAATTTGATACACACTAAATTCAACTTATAAAAATTGATAGCCATTTTCCAAGATCTCCTATTTGTGGTATATACTAATCCTTAAGATACATTAATAACTAATAACATAGCATCTTTCATATCATAGCTAGAAAACACAAAATATTAAACATTGACCTTAAAACTACTTAAGGATGCCACAAGTCAGTAATGCATTGGAATCACTAATCATTGTTTGAACACTTTAGTTTGCCAATTATGACCAAATACCTAGGTCACAAAAAAACAATAAAAGTAACTAAATTGACTAGTTCAATATTACTTTTTAAAAATATAATGTTAACTGGTTTCTTTGAAAATCAAAAAAATTTATAAAAAATATCTACCATGCCTAGCATCTCCTTGATAAGAAACACACCAAAATACTATTAGATTTTGCAGGTTTAAAAAAAAAAATCCTATATTACCCCCACCTACAAAGAGAAATTCAAACATGCCAATTTTCTACATATTTTCTATCAATTTTCCCTGAAAACCAAGATTGTTGTAGGTGTTTGAAAAGTAAAAATAATAAAAAATCCAAGTAAACCAAAAAGCACTTACTGCAATGGCAAAACATTCACCCTCATAGAATTTCAAGCTAACACCTTTTACAGCTTCAATTTCCTTTTGGACTCTCTTAGTTCGATAACTAGAATTCCCACCATTTCCTAGTTGTGTACATTTTTCTTCAATTTTGAAGCTCCACAGAAACTTTAGATGCCATATCTGGATCAACTTGCTCCATGTTTGAGTTTTCATCCTTTACTCCTCCATTATATTCAACTGTGAATGGTAGGAAATGCTATCAGGTAAAAGAAAAGAAATTGAAAAATAGATGGAAGTTACAAAAATACCAAAGCTAAATTGCTTTTTAAAATTAAGATGCATAAAAACAATGCCGAAACAACAAACAAACATGAAATTGAAAAATATTACAACATTTATAAAACAAAGATAAAAAATAGCTTATGCACACCAGTTTCATTTCTTCAAACTTAAATCCTTTATTGAAGACCAATTGACATCCTAAAACACATTGACATATGATAGCAACATATAACACTTTCTATAGCACTTATTCAAAAGCACTGAGAAACTAAAAGACATTCTAATGTAATCAACACTAAGAGTATATGTTGTTGTCACATGTAAAGCATTCTAGTGTTTGGACATGTGACAACAACATATACTCTTAGTGTTGAGTACATTAGAAGAACTCTTATCATTACAATCCTTTTGAAGATTCAGCCAATAGCATATTAAAAATAAATAGAAATATATAATGGTCAAATAATGAAGTAGAAAGAGAACATGTTTTTTTGGAGAAGAAAGGTGCATCACATGATTGATGCATATATGGAAACTAGTGGCATGTAGTATTAGGATCCAATTACATATTTTGATGGCCACCATCCCACCTATCTTGATATGTCATATAATGATGAAGCTAAATAGAGCTTAATATAAGAGATGTCTGAGAGTTTGATATTAACAATTTTCTTAAAGCTCGTATATTGAGTTATGATATGCTTATTAGTAAAAGAAATTTGGATAATATCCTTGATACATCTATTCAAAATTATCATGATAGTTCTGGATTTTACTAACAAATATTCCTCCTAGCATATGATATGAAGATGAAATTGAGTAGTGTCAAGAAAATCTTGAGTTGTTGGGAACTCAAAGAGCCATATTTGAGCATATCATTGCTCTTTTAATACTCATAAATTATGAGTTCCTTATTATGATTATGAAGGGGATTGTAATGATAAGAGTACTCAAATGCAAATGGATGATTTCATGAAAGTTAAAATGGCACCACTAAATTAAGTGGGTGGAAGTTAAAATCAAGTGGATTTAGTGAAACAGATTTCTTTGATTTAGACACTATTTTTGTGATCCGATCATACAATTCTTACTTTGTCATAGATGTAGCTGGTTAGTTCATAAAGCTGATCATAACTTGTTAACTTTGGGACACAGATAGCTCTTGTCCCTGGGTGTGGGTTACTATTCTTTTCCTTTGTGTTTTTGGATCTAAATTATTGTGTTGTTTAAGCTTGTGTCAAATGGTTCTTATGGTGATTTGGTTCCAGATCTTCATTGTGGAAATGCTTAGTCTTTACTACTCATGTCTTTCTTGGTGGACCCAAACATGTGTAATGTGGATGGAGTCATGATTACATTAGTTTGCCAATATTGGAACACATAATTTTAGTTATCAGTTTTAGAACCAGCTTTAACCTAGGGTATTCTAAATTTGGGTCATTATTATTAGTTGTGAACGTTAGGTCTCTATAAATTTTAGTGTTATTATTGTCACAAGATATACATTAGTTTTAATAGAAGGAGAAAAAAAATTTGATATTGCAACTGAAGAGGGAATATTATAAAATATTCCCCATAATCTCTGAAGTAGATGAGGATTTAGATAGTCTTGTGTCCCCTACTCAAAAGTAAAGTAGAAGATGTTGATTAGCCAAAATACTAGAGATGAATTTGAATATAAATTTGACAATTTACTTTGTAATGAGAACAAACTGGATGCTGTTTATTGGCTTTTTTAAAAGCATGACACATGGGGAAGCTTCACAGGAAGGATAATCTACTTGAAAGAATACGCTAACAAGACTTGAGAATCACTTTAGGAGAAACAAACATGCCTTTCATTTCTCCATAGATTGTTATACAAAACCACATGTACCTTAAACCTGGGAGTATTTTGTCACAGTTGGAACAAGGGGCTATCAGTTGACAATGGTATAGCTTTGATTTATAGCATTTTATTAGATTTTTTCCTTTTCTACATTGGAAAGAGCTCAATATTCTTATTCAGTTGTATAGAAAATATTCAGGTACCAATTAGAATATATGGGTAGCCTTTTTCTTTTGTCACAAATATGACAATTATCATATTTCTTTGTGATCCATAGCATTCCTCTAGCCTAGAAGTTTTTTGTTAAGCCCATTTTTTAGTGTTAGACTATTTTGTCATTGATGTCAAATCAGACTGATACATTTGCATATTGAACAGATTATATCAATATTATATCTTAGACATTGAAATTAGTGGATACCTGGTATATCATGTTGTTGACGCATGAATACATAAAATCATCTATTTGTATATTCACATGGACATATTTGTGGTTTGTTGTACTAGAATTCTACCAAAATTGGGGATTGTGAATTATTCCTCATTATGATTAATGTTGATGTATGTCATAATTTACTATTTAGAATCTATGATATGGAGTTTGTTGAGTGTGTAGGAAGTTAGCAGATAATGAGAAATGTTTATCATATCCAAACACTAAGAGTATATGTTTCTATATCCATTCTAATGTAAATAACTTTCTTATGAGTTGATGAGTATTAATAATAGTAATAATTTTGTTGAAAGAGTAACGAGAAATATTGACAATGCTGATATGCTACAAACTAGTGGTAGCATCAATAACACTAAGAGTATCATTAGTAGTAGTAATAGTAATACTAATCTTTTCTACTCTGTAAATGGGGCTTCATCAGGCCTCACTTTGGAGCTCCCTTCAATCCAATCAATGTTTTCATTAGACACCCCACCCATATCTTATGATTATTCTTTCAAGCTTCAGTCTGAGGGGGAGACTAGTAATTTTGGGCATTCTAGTTCAGGCCTTCTAGATTTACTACTGCAACAGGACTCTCACAATAATATTGAGATTAATTATACACAAGTAGTTGTAGGGGAAACTGAAATAGAGTTAGATGATGTATCTGGTGACTATATAATCACCAATTCCATGCCCCTAATGGATATGCTAGCTGACATGGTTCTCAGCTCACATGAGATGGTTCGAGGTATGTAATAGTTGACAAGTTTCAATTTCATTAGTTTGTAATTTTTAGTCTATATAAATATTCAAGTTGGTGATTTATAAATAGTCTGTTCATGTGAGATCAATTGAGATTTTTCAAGTACAACCATGAGATTTTTAGTAGAATCTCATGGTTGTACTTGAAAAAGCTCAAACTGATCTCAAATGAACAAAAGTTTTATCATTTCAAGAAGTGTATTTCTCAAGTAAGAAATGTGTCAGCTCCCCAAGAAATAATTCACCTGATCAACAACAAATTCTTTCCTTGTATTCAGCTACTAAAGTATCTTATTTAGGTGAATCCATGGTTATAGGAGGTTCCTCCCTATCATCAGAGAAAAACACTATTCTTTCTCCACCATTTTGAGCATTCTAGACTTTCAAAGAAAAATATCTACTATAGAATTCATCTACAGTATCAAAACAATTATTGGCAAAGAAACATAAACAGGTGTAGTAAGCATCAACTTGAAAATACACTAGATATTATGATCCTTCTACATCGGTAAGAATTGTAACATTTAAAACTATATCATAATAAAATATTGAAAACATACCATTCAAGGCCATTAATTGCTTCTCCTCTGTATTCTTCAAGGCCATTTGAATTTGACCATTCAAGGCCATTAATTTCTTCTCCTCTATATTCTTCAAGGATATTTTATGTTGTAGTAAGGAAATCAAAGTTGACGTATTTGAAAGACAATATGAGAAAGTGTCAATATCATCCTTTCCCTGCTAAAAAACATAATCTATTAAAAAGGTATAATTTTTTGCACTTTTCTTGACAGTAAACATGTCTAAAAACAACTATATTGAAAAATGTGACAACCGAAAGAAAATAAATGTCTATCCTCATACAAAGAAAATATTTAGTCCAATTTAAGGATGACAAGTTCAATATAATAATAAAAAATCATCTATTTACAACGAGCAATCATATCTTCAAAAATAAGAACACTAAATCAACAAAATGGAAAATTATGAACTCCATATTGGTGCACATTTACATTGTCAATGTGTCATATAGGAAGCCAACACATTTATGGGAATTTGATCTAGTTCACTTGAGTCAATGTGGCCTTGTCTGATAGTCAAGTCATGTAGTCATAAGTCATGTTCCCTCCCATCTAATTTGACATGATTCCTCTAGCAAATCACTATTATTGTGCTTGTACAGGGAAATTTCATTCACACGTGTGCACATATGCACATTCACATACATTGTCAACATGATGATAAAACCTATTCGGATATAAGAGATTTACAAATGTCTAAAGACTACTAAAATTTTGAGGTCCTCTCACTGAACACATATATGTCATTTGAATATCATTGCTTCCATCTTGTTCAAGTTAGTATAACTTATTTATGGATCCATTCATCTCATGATAGCTCACATCTTACTATACATTGTCTTGTATAACCTCAACACAAAATAAACAATAATGAGCCTAGTGAATTTCAAATAGATAACTAATTTAAAATGTCAAATCCATAAAATGCTCTTTTGACTGTAAAGTTCCAGACTTCCAAGAATTCATTAAAGGCCGTAAAAAGTAACAAAGTAATATATAACAAAAACATATATTAGACACCCAAATTAGAACATGTCTAGGACCAAGCTGCTCGATTGATACTATCACTCAGTATACACTACACTAGCTCAGTGTATACTAAAGTGCTTCATTTACCGACCACACTACTTTGTACAGTTTTGCTCTCTTCTTCATCATAGATAAATGCAACATAATCAAGTCAATAACATAAGGTCATAGACTCATCAATAAGCTACCCAAATTATTCCTTATCCTTATCTGTCATATCCATGTTCCTCATGTAGATATATCAGTTCTTCATCTCTTTCTCCCTTCTACAGATGTTTCTATATTTGTAACTTACAAGATAAAAACTATCAAAACTAGTTGACATCAATGACAACATATTACTAATTTAATCATCTTACATCTCATTTCAGTAAGTTGGTGATCTCTAATCATTGATCTTCAAGTCATTCAGATATTCAATCAGTTGTAGTTCATCAATCTCTCCCTTTGGCATTGATGGCAACTCAAGCAATATGAAATATACCATACACATACCAAACATGTATTCGACAACTATGTAAGTAAATGTTTTAGCTTGGTAAGCTCTCCCTAGTCTGATATTTAATATGTTTAATCACTAAGTTACATAACAACATTGCAAGTGAAGACTTTCCTCTGCAGATTTGATCTTCAGCTCTCCTTGACCTCTTCAGTTTATCTCTTCTCTTAGATAGATATATCATGATTTCTATCCATACTGATCATATCAAGAACTCTCTCCCATTTTCATCCCTCTTTCATATTGAGATCTCTCTCCCTTTGACAATAATGCAAAAGAATAATATAAAACATTCAGCTCTATAGTATCCAAGTGACTCACTATTGTTTGGTACATACTATGTATCTTGGTATACTCATATGCAAATCTCTGTTCTAGTTCCTCAAACCTTTTCACAAACTTAGAAAAAGTCCAAAGTGTGAACTATGTTGCATCAACATGAATGATCTTCTGATAAGATTAGGCTAATGCAACCTCCAAATCATATTAGTGACCGGTAGACAGGGGACAAACCCCAAGTCTAGTTCTCAAGTATTCAAAAGTTTTCTTTTTTAGAGGCTTGGAAAATATATCAACAAGTTGCTCTTTTGATGTAACATATTCCAATTTAACTTGCTTCTCCTGGACTTGTTATCTTAAGTAGTGATACTTAATAGAAATATTCTTGGTCTTTGAGTGCATTACAAGATTCTTAGAAATATTTATTGCACTAGTGTTGTCACAATATATAATCACCGGCTCAGTGATTACCTCATTCATACCTTCCAACACTTGTTTGATATAAGCAATGTTTGAACAGTTTGTAGTAGCAACAACATATTTTGCTTCAGTAGTGGAGTAAGAAATACAAGGTTATTTCTTACTTGTCCAAGTAACAAGTCTTTCACCAAAGAAAAATGCTCCTCTAGTTGTACTCTTTTTGTCATCTATATTTCTAGCCTAATCTACGTTGGTGTAGACTCTTAGTTCAAACTTTCCTTCCTTTGGATACCATAATCCATAATCCTCTATTTTCTTTAGGTATATCAAGATTCTTTTTGCAGCAAGCATGTGTGAATCCCTAGGATTGATAAAAAATCTAGCAACAATCCCCACAACATGTACAATGTTTGGTCTACTACGTACTACATACATAAATTTACCAATCATAGATTGGTACAATGTATGGTTTACCTTTGTAGATTCATCATCTTTAGTTAGTTTTCAGCCTATGACCATTGGTGTTCCAACTAGTTTAGCATCTTCCATGCCAAATGTTCTCAATACTTCCTTTATGTACTTTGATTGTGTGATGAATATTCCATCATTCTGTTGAATAAACTATAAGCCTAGAAAGAACTTAATGTCTCCAAACATAGACATTTCAAATTATTTTCTCATCTCATCAGCAAATGATTTAAAGATATGATCTTGTCCTCCAAAAATTATACCATCCACAAATATTTCAGCAATCAGAATACTATCATCAGACTCTCCTTTCATGTACAAATTCTTGTTTTCAATAGTTCTAACAAAACCAATACTTAACAATTAAGTATGCAGCCTTTTATACCAGGCTCTTGGTGCTTGCTTTAAACCATATAAAGCTTTGTGTAGTCTACATACCATGTCTTTCTTATTTGAATCAACAAATCCTTCTGGTTTTTCTATGTAGACCTCCTCTTCTAGGATCCCATTTAGAAAAGTAGATTTAATATCCATTTGATAGACTTTAAACTTCTTATGTGCAGCATATGCAAGTAACATGTAGACTCCTTCTAGTCTAGGAACAGGTGCAAAAGTTTCACCATAATCTATACCTTCCTCCTGTGCATATCTATTGCAAACAAGTCTAGCTTTGTTCCTTGTAACCTCTCCATTCTCATTTAGCTTATTTCTAAAAATCCTTTTAGTACCGATAACATTCATATCTTTTGGTCTAGGTACTAAAGTCCATGTCTTGTTTTTCTCAATCTCTTCTATTTCTTCATTCATTACATTTATCCATTCATCATTTTCTAGTGCAATGTTAACATTTTTTAGTTCAAACTCACAAACTAAGCATGTACCTTGTCCTAACTTAATTCTTGTCATTATGCCAACTTGTCTGCCTCCAATGATTTGGTTCTCAGGATGATGTCTTCTGACAAATATTGCTAGCACTTGATCTCTTCTTTATTGTTCATCCTATTTAGGTTCATTTCCTTGCTCGATAGCTCCTTCCTAATTTTTAGTTTCCCTTTGTTGTTCCTTGGTGTTCTTTTCCTGATGCTCGGTCGACTCAACCTATGTCTTCAATAGGTACTCTAGATCTTGATGCAGGAGCATCTCGGGTCCTTGGAAATCTTGTGTCACCAAAAAGATTTTGAAGTTTAGCTATGTTTCTCGGTTCCTTCTTTGACTAAGTTGGCTCGGTAGTTGGCTGGTTTCCTTTGGTTAACTAGTTTGGTTTGTTATCTCTTGGGCGGTCAGTTGTTTCACTAGTGCTCGGTGATGCTTTTCCAGTGCTTGGTCATCCTTGCTTACTGAGCAGTTTATTTTGAGTTCCTATTGAGGCTGACTTGTTTATTAATTTTGGGTCATAGATTTAATGTTGGTATCCATCATTGGGAAGCATGCGGTCCCAGATCTAACCATTCCTTCCATTAATTGTGGATCTAAAGGCTGACTTAGTTCGATAGACTCTTGTATATATATAGTTTCTAGGTTAGAGTTTAAGGAAGTTCAGGTAGAATTTAGGAGATAGAAGATTAGAGATATTTGGTAGATCCTCACATGTTTGAGGACTTATGTAATTCATTGTAATATCTGGCCAAAACTAGGAAGGCCTTACAACCTAGCATGTATGAATCTATTTGAAGTTAATATATGAAAGTTGATTTGCATTCTCTCTTCCACTATGTTTGTTTTCTTCCTTGTGTTGTTGAGCAAGGTGGATCGAGTTAGGGTGTGCCAATTTTTGGCCCCTCCTATCCTACCTTTGCATTAGGTGGTATTAGAGTGAGGTGAGATCTTGATCTAGGTTTGTGAATCTAGGTTTGAGGGTTCCGTCCTGTCAAAACCTAGTTGATTTGTTGTGGGGTAGAAAATTATGATCTGACCTACAATTGTAGAGGGTTTCAAGATGGTTCGTTGAAGGCAAGATGCGGATCCAAGATTGGCAGACATGTTGAGACAACTTGCTGCTAGATTAGAAGTTGTTGAAACAACCCAGAAAAGAGGAAGACATCTTGAAGATGTTAGTGATGATGAATTTGAGGAAGAGCAAGAAAATGTGGAACTTGCACCTATGATGGATCAGGGTGAGGAAAGATTCTTGAAAGCTTTGACAAGTTTGAATTTGACACCGCATTTCAATCCTCTCGAGTATAGTGGAAAATTGGATTCTGATGAATTGGTGGACTGGATCACCGAGATGGAGAAGTACTTTGAGTATGAAAACATACCTAAGGAAAAGAAGGTGAAAATTGCAAGTAACAAGTTGAAAAGTCATGCATCCTTATGGTGGGAACATCTGCAGTTGGACAGAAAGAGGAAAGGAAAAGACAAAATCAGAGAATGGAATAAAATGGTAAATAAATTGAAAGGAAAGTTCTTACCTTGTGATTATTAGATTAACTTAGTTAGGCGAATGAAAAGTTTGAGACAAAAAGATAGCGCGGTAAATGAATATACTAAGGAATTCTATAGATTGGATATCAGATCTGGACATGATGAAGATGGTGTGGAAAGAATTGCTAGGTACTTGAATGGTTTGAGAGTTTCCATCCAAGAAGAGATTAGTTTGGTCAAATTAGAGAACATTGAAGAGGCTTATCAATTTACATTGAAAGCTGAAGAGAAATTGAACAAGAGACATGAGTAGAGGCAAAGAAGTAGAGGTGGTAGATTCTCTAGAGGAAGAGGTAGATCTCATGGTGAAAAAACTAGATCTAAACTAGAAAAGACAAATCTGGAGGTGGTTATAATAGAGGTGGTTTCTGAAGAACTTGTTACAATTGTCGTGAAGGACATAGATCATTTGAGTGTATGCATACAAGTAAGAAGGTCGGTAGCAACATAAATGCTTTGGTGCAAGAGGAGTCACTGAATGAACCTAAGAAGGAAAATATCTTGATGGTAAGGAGAGCACTTTGGAATGAAAGTAAGAAGGAAGATCTGATAAGGAAAAGTTTGTTGAAGACTAGATGTAGAGTTTCTGATGAAGTTTGGAAGGTAATCATTGACAGTGGTAGCTCAGAGAATCTGGCATCTGAGGAAATGGTCACAAAGCTGCAGTTGAAAAGGTTGGTACATCTGGATCCCTATCAGATTTCATGGATCAAGAATGAACATACACTCTTGGTAAGTGAACAATGTTACGTGAATTTGAAAATTGGAAAGTACTATGATAAGGTGTTATGTGATATCATGCCTATGGATTGTTGTCATATTTTGTTGGGTAGACCTTGGCAATATGATAAACATGCTATATTTGATGGGAGATTGCATAAGTATACTATTTGGGCTGATGGTAGAAGACAAATCTTGTTACCTTTGATTGAAGAACCTGTTAGTAATATTTGCACATCTATGAAAATTTTATTGATGGAAGGAAGAAAGTTTGTTAAGGATCTAAAGAAGAATCATGTATGTTTTGCTATCATTCCTAACAAAACGAGTAAGAAAACCGAGAATAGATTCCCAGAGGAGATTGATAATTTACTCACCGAGTACAAAGATATCATTTTTTATAATGTACCCGATGGTTTGCCACTGAAGATAATAATTGATCATTGCATGGATCTAATCTCTAGAGCTAGTTTACTGAATAAGGCACCTCATCGGTTAACACCTACCGAGAATCAGGAATTGAACTAATAGATTAAAGAATTGTTGGAGAAAGGTTTGATTAGAGAAAGTTTGAGTCCTTGTGTAGTACATGTTGTATTGGTACCTAAGAATAATGAAGAATGGCGAATGTGCACTGATTTGAGAGAAATCAACAAGATAACAGTGAAGTATAGGTTTCCTATACCGAGAATGGATGATATAATGGACAGTATGACTAGAGCAAATTATTTTACCAAAATTGATTTGAAACTTGGATATCATCAAATAAAAATCAGAGAAGGTGATGAGTGGAAGATTTATTTCAAGACAAAAGAAGGTTTGTATGAGTGGTTGGTTATGCCTTTTGGTTTAACTAATGCACCAAGTTTTTTTATGAGGTTGATGAATGAAGTTCTGAAGAAATTTTTGGGTAAGTTTGTGATTGTTTACCTTGATGATATTCTGATATTTAGTAAGACTAGAGAAGAACATTTGTTTCATGTTAGACAAGTTTTGCAGAGATTGAAAGAAGAAAAGTTGTTGATAAATCTGAAAAAGTGTTCCTTCATGAAAGAGGAGATTGTATATTTAGGATTTATGATTTCAGTTGATGGTTTGAAAATGGATCCTAAAAAGTTTGAAGCTATTTTGAACTAGCCTACACCTGAGAATGCTAGTGAGGTAAGATCATTTCATGGTTTGACAATTTTTTACCAAAAATTCATTAGGAATTTTAGTTCAATTTGTAATGCTATGACTGAGACTATGAGAGGAGATAAAAGAGAATTCAAGTGGACACATGGAGATGATAAAATTTTTTAGAATCTGAAGCAAAAGGTTGCTAAATTACTTGTTTTGGCATTGCCTGATTTCAATAAGGTATTTCAAGTGGAATGTGATGCAAGTGGTAGTGCAATTGGAGCTGTGTTGAGTCAAGAAGGTAAACCTGTTGCTTTCTTTAGTGAAAAATTGAATGATGCAAAAAGGAAATATTCTGTGTATGATCAAGAATTCTATGCTATTGTTCAAGCACTGAATAAATGGAGACATTATTTGATACTGAGTGACTTTGTGTTGTATACCGATCATAAGGCTTTATAGTATTTGGGTAGTCAGAATAAGTTGAATTAGAGACATGAAATGGGTTGAGTATTTGTAGAGCTATACATTTTTGATAAAGTATAAGAGTGGAGTCACTAACCAAGTTGTCGATGCTTTGAGTAGAAGAAGATCTTTGATGACTGAGATGAAAATTGAAGTTCTGGGTTTTGATGAGAGGAAAGATTTGTGTGAAATTGATCCTGATTTTTTTGAGCCGTGGAGAAAGTGTAGAGCACCTATTCAAGATCAACTGAGTACAAAATAGGATGAATATTTTATTCAAGAAGGTATGTTGTTTAGAGGTATTTAGTTGTGTATACCAAGAGGACCAATGAGAACTAATTTGATAAAAGGAGAAATATAGTAGTGGTTTGGTTGGACACTTTGGTGTTGATAAAACATTGAATTTTCTTAAGGAGAAATACTTTTGGCCACAGTTGTATAAAGATGTTCAAAATTTTGTGAAAAGTTGTGGAGTTTGTCAAGTTGCAAAAGGAATGAGATAGAACACTGGATTGTATACACCGATTTTGGTACCTAAGAAACCTTGGATTGACATTAGTATGGATTTTGTTCTTGGCTTACCGAAGACAGTAAGAGGTAATGGTTCCATATTTGTTGTTGTGGATAGATTGTCTAAAATGGAACATTTTATACCTTGCAAAAAGACATCAGATGCAGTACATGTAGCAGATCATTTCTTTAAGGAAATTGTCAGATTGCATGGATTACCGAGGAGTATTATCTCTGACCATGATAGTAAGTTTTTTGGATACTTTTGGAAGACCCTTTAGAAGAAATTTGGCACTAAGTTGAAATATAGTTCTACATTTCACCCACAAACTGATGGACAGACTAAAGTTGTGAATAGAAGCTTGGGTAATCTTTTGAGATGTTTAGTTGGAGACACACTGAGTAATTGGGATCCTGTGTTGGCACAAGCAGAGTTTTCATACAATAATTCAATGAATAGGAATACTGTGAAAACACCTTTTGAGATTGTAAATGGCATACAACTAAGATATATATCTAATTTGAGAGATATTGCTGATGAAAGAAAGAGAAGTGTTGAAGGAGTAAAGCTAGCTAAGTACATGAAAACATTTCATGAAGATGTGAAGCATAAGATGGAAATGAGTACTCAGAAATACAAACACAGAGCTAATAGATCAAGAAGACATAAGCCTTTTAATGTTGGTGATGAAGTAATGGTTCATTTGAATAAAGGAATATTTCTTGTTGGAACATATGGGAAGATGAAAATGAAGAAGTTTGGACCTTGCAAGATTTTGAGGAGATTTGACAGTGGAAATGCATATGAGATTGAGTTTCCTGATGATTTGGATATATCACCTATATTCAACATTGCTGATTTGTATGAGTACCATGAATCTGATGAAGAAATGACAATATTGATTGATTATCCTAAGAAAAAAATAGAGGAAGTTGAGCAGATAATGGAGCAAAGAGTTGGTAGAAATACAAGAGGAAAACAATATATGGAATATCTGGTAAAATGGAAGAATAGACCAATTGAAGATAGTTCATGAATTTCACAATTGGAGTTGGATGTAGCTCAGGTTGTACTTGCTTCATGATTCAGAGAATCATTCTCAAATAGCCCCAGGTGTCTGATGCAGTAGCATCTCAGATCCTTGGCAATCCTGTGTCACCAAAAAGATTTAGAAGTTTGTCTCTGTTGCTCGGTTCCTTCTTTGGCCAAGTTGGCTCAGTAGTTGGTTAGTTTCCTTTGGTTACTATGTTTGGTCACTTATCTCTTGGGCAGATAGTTGTTTCACTGGTGCTCATCGATGCTTGTCTGGTGCTCAATCATCCTTGCTTACCAAGTGCTTTAGTTTGAGTTCCTATTGAGGTCGACTTGTGCATTTATTTTGGGTCATAGATTTAATGTTGGTATCCATCATTGGGAAGCATGTGTTCCTAGATCTAACCATTCCTTTCATTAATTGTGGATCTAAAGGCTGACTCAGTTTGGTAGACTCTTGTATATATATAGTTGCTAGGTTAGAGTTTACAACAGTTCAGTTAGAAGTTAGGAGATAGAAGATTAGAGATATTTAGCAGATCCTCGCATGTTTGAGGACTTTTGTAATTCATTGTAATATCTAGCTAAAATTAGGAAGGCCTTACAACCTAGCATGTATGAATCTATTTAAAGTTAATATATGAAAGTTGATCTACATTCTCTCCCTTCCATTGTGTTTTTGTTTTCTTTCACGTGTTGTTGAGCAAGGTGGATCTGGTTAGGGTGTGCCAATTTTTTGCCCCTCCTATCCTATCCTTGCATCAGATCCTCAATGTAAGTGAATCTACCATAGTCTTCCATCTCCCTAGTGCTTTCTTCACCATTTTTATCATCAGATTCATCAACTTTGACATTATCACTTTTAATCATTTTATTAGTAACTTTATTCAGACACTTGTAAGCTTTGCTTTTAGTAGAATATTTAAGAAATATCCCTTCATCACCTTCAGAGTCAAACTTTCCATTTCTATCATCTTTCAGAATAAAACATTTTCTACCAAAAATTCTGAAGTAACTTACAATCAGTTTGTGACCATACCATAATTCGTAGGGTGTTTTGTTTGTGTCCTTCTTCAATTGTACTCAGTTTAGAACATATATAGATGTGCTAACTACCTCTCTCCAGTATGTCTGAGAAACATTCTTTTCTATCATTAGTGTCCTTACACAATAAACAATTGATCTATTCCTCCTTTCAGCAATCCCATTCTGTTGAGGTGTTCTCGGTGTAGAAACCTATCTTTTTATACCATGCTCATTACAATAGTTAGTGAATTCATCAGAAATAAACTCACCACCTCTGTCAGATCTCATGCATTTGAGTTCTTTCCTAGTTTCTTTCTCTAATTTTTCTTTGTACCATTTAAACATCTTAAATGCCTCATATTTGTCCTTTAAAAACATTATAGTCATTAATCTAGTGTAATCTTCAACAAATAGGATGAAATATCTATCTCCATAGTAACTCTGAGTTCTCATGGGACCACATACGTCAGTGTGAACTATTATGAATAGTCCCAAGAGATAACTAAGAGGGGGGGGGGGGGTGAATCAGTTATCTACAAGTTTCAATTCTTTATCCAATTAAGTATACTTAAACATAAAGCATAAACACAATGAAAGAACACTTGAACACAACACCAATATTTTGGTTATGGGGAAACCAAAATAGGTAAAAACCCTAGTGGGACTTGATACCCACTAATATTCTATACTAGTGTATAATGATCCTTGCTAGAAGATCCTTTACCCTGTTAGGAGTAGCTTTACAATATATTAAGTACGATAGACCTGGTTAAGGGTCAGACCCTATTAGGAGTCTTTTACAATTTTCTCTGTTAGGGGAGAGGATGCATTGTCCGAGAGCTCACTGCTCAAATGGACAAAGGATACAACCTTTTGAATAAAAGATACACACTATATCTAGATCTTGGTGAACTATGCTTTGACCTACTATCTGGATTAGTTCCAATGAATAGCACACATACTCTACTTGGTCACATAGACCTTCTTCTGATGGTTCAACACTTCACATACTCTTCTTTGCTCTGCTTAATCAATAATGAACCACACTCAAGAAATCACAAATGACTGCCTATAAATATCTTTCCTCAAAATTATATGATCAGGTCGGCCTTTTAGAACCAACTTGAAATCATAATAGAGAAACCATAATAAAATAAAACAAACATTTGTTGGCTCTATTATGCACACAACATAATCTGGGACCTGTCTAAATAAGATAATTGTAGACACACGCTACACACTGTCGGCTCTACCAAAACAACTAGAACTTTCTCTACAAGCTAAATTAACTCATGCGCTCTTAACCAAACACCAAAAAATCATCTCTAAGCTTAACTCCAAGGGCACATACTATAAAGATATGCACAACTCAAGAACCAATAAAATCTCTGTCGGCTCTGCTGAACAAACATAGGAAACTGCTACTTGCAAATAGAAACTGCATAACTTCACTTGCATTCATTATTAGACCATGCATCCATGAACTTAACATCACTTACATGTTTGAAACATATATCCTAGGGTGCATGCCCATAAGACAATTGTAGGAACAACTATACATAGAACACTGCTTGTAACTCTGTTAGGAATACTACTGACACAAGTTGCTGTATAACTATCTATACTCATATTAACCTTTGTGCCCATGATATCATGCTGATATCATGTCCATGCAACATATATAGAAGGCTTACTGCATAAGACTTCCACGCATACTACTTTCCATATGTTGTCATCAATGACAAACATACAGTCAGTACTGGCCTATTGGCAAATCTCCAACAATCTCCCCCTTCGGCATTGATGGCAACATGTGGAATGAAAAATTAGCATCAACCCAAATGAATAATTCTTTCATAGCATTCTCCATTTCCTCTTCAAAACTCCCCCAAAGATGAAACCTCCATCTGTGCAATAAATTCCAACATTCTTCATTTCCTCAACTGAACTACTGTCACAACTGAATACTGCTCCCCCTAAGTACATTACTCCTATTTTTCATGACTCTATATACTACTCCCCCTTTGACATCAATGGAAAAGGGTGCCATTCATTTTAAACATTGGTACTACTCCAGAAGTAGAGTAGTCAACCTTCCATGAGTCCCAGAGGACTGATGCCATTCCTGCTTCCTTCTAAGCAGAATCAGGGAAGGGAATTACTCCCAACTTCCCCTTGAGATACTCAAAAGTATCCTTAGGCAAGGGCTTTGTGAATATATCTGCCAACTGTTCTTTAGTACTCACATAGTCCAACTTGACTTCTTTCTCTACCTCTTTCTCTCTTGGGAAGTGATACTTGATCTCAATGTGTTTTATCTTTGCATGCATCACAGGGTTCTTTGACATATTGATAGTGCTAGTGCCATCACAGTGAAAATCAATAGGATAATCAATCTGAATTCCAAAATCTTTTATCATCTACTTGATACACATAATTGTAGAACAATTCAAGGTTGTTGCAACATACTCCACTTCTGTTGTTGACTAAGAAATAAAGTTTTGTTTCTTACTTGTCCAAGTGACAAGTCTAACACCAAGAAACACTGCTCCACCTGAAGTACATTTTTTGTCATCAACACATCCTACCCAATCTGCATCTGTGTACACATGAAGCTCAACATTTTTTGAAATAGGATACCATAGACCATAATCTATAGTGCCCTGCAAGTATCTGAATATTCTCTTTACTACCATGAGGTGACTTTGTTTAGGCTCTGCTGCAAATCTTCCAACTATACCAACTACATTGGAAATGCCAGGTCTAGTTTGAGTAAGATAGATGAGTTTACCAATCATAGACTTATACAATGTTATATCAACTACTAGTGAGTCATCTTCCTTTGTAAGCTTGAATCCAATAATCATAGGGGTTCCTACTAGCTTGCAATCATCCATCTTGAATTTCTTAAATATCTCTTTCACATACTTTGATTGATTAATGAAAATCCCCTTTTTTGTCTGCTGCACATTTAATCCCAAAAAGTACTTGATAGGACCAATCATACTCATCTCAAACTCATTTTGCATTTCTTTTGCAAATTCAGCACTGAGTTTGTCATTACCTCCAAAGAGAATGTCATCAACAAATATAGCTACAAGTAATAAACCTTCAGATGTCTCTCTAATGAATAGATTACAATATGCTACTCCTTTCTTGAATCCAATCTTTGTTATGTATCCATCTAGTCTCTCATACCATGCTCTAGGGGCTTTCTTAAGTCCATAGAGGGCCTTCTTCAATCTACATACCATATTAGGTCTGTCTGATAAGGCGAATCCTTCAGGCTACTTAATGTATACTTCTTCTTTCAGATCTCCATTCAAGAATGCTGACTTGACATCCATCTGATACACTTTGAAGTTTTTGACTGTAGCATAAGCTAGAAACAACTTAATAGATTCTAATCTACTCACAGGTGCAAATGTGTCTGAATAATCAATGCCTTCTCTTTGCGCATATCCCTTACATACTAATCTTTCTTTATTTCTTACTACTATACCATCTTCATTCATCTTGTTTTTGAATATCCACTTTGTTCCAATCACATTCTTATCACTAGGTCTTGGGACTAGTTTCCAAGTGTCATTCTTAATGATCTAATCAAGTTCTTCTTTCATAACATCATGCCAATCTGAATCCTTACAAGCATCTTCAACACTTAAAGGTTCAATTTGAGATAGTAAACATACTACATCATTGCTAGCTGAGTTCTTTTCTTGTGATCTTGTTAAGAATTTTCTGCTCTGATCTCCAATGATGTCTTTCTTGGAATGATTTCTTGATGTAAACTTTGGAACTTTAGGTGATGCTGACTCATCAACCTTAGGAGTACCTTCTTCACTTGTCTCAGGGTCATTAAACAACTTATCAATGCTGTCAAACATTTCCTCAATAACTATCTCACTAGTGGAGGGTCTAGGTTCTTCTTCAATCATGGGTGAGTAATCATGATATCTTTCTTGAATCATAAAATTTTCATCAATCTTTACATGAGCACTTTCAATGATCTTTTTCAATCTTAAATTGAAACATCTATAGGCTTTACTTTTAGTAAAGTAACCAAGAAAAATACCTTCATCATTTCTTGCATCAAACTTGCCTACTGCTTCATCCCTCTTGATGTAGCACTTGCTTCCAAAGATTCTGAAGTATTTTATAGTGGGAACATTACCAAACCATAGCTCATAAGGTGTTTTTTTAGTGCTAGGCCTTAACTAAATTCTATTGATTGTATAGACTGTTGTATTGACCGCATCTCTCCAATAGGTGTGTGCAACTTTTCCTTCTATCTGTATCATCTTAAAATGGAAGCACTTCCATGATAAGAGCATTTAGCCCTCTGAGTAGGTGGTTTGGGGTCATGTTAAGCACCTTGATTAGGTCTTTTCATGTATTTGGCTTTTCTCCCCACTTTCCACTTCTTCCCCGCACTTGATTTCTTCATTCTAGGTGAAATTAGGGTTAGGATCTTAAGGATTCTCCTAAATTTCCCTCTTTCATGGCTCTATTTTCTAGGTAGGATTTAGAAATGGATCCTCCTAGCCTTTATTTTAGTAATCATAGGATTTTATGTCTATTCCTGACATTCTATCTTGTTCTGGCATCATTTCTATGTTTTTGGGCATCCCTGGGACCTCCTAATTTAGTTTTGAGTCAACCTAAGAAAAAGATCAATGTCTTAGGTCGACCTTGACTAGGTCAGGGTCAATTTTGACTTTGACCCCTTTTTCCAAAATTTCAAAATCTTTAATTTTTGGGCTTCGGGCTTTCGAGAAATTTATTTTCCTGCCTTCGGGTCGACCATTTTGGATTTTGGGATGGTAAATCCTTTAGTTGCATTTAATCTAGGTATATTTTCTAAAGGTGATGACCTAATTGGGATTTAATTCTCCAAGGTGGCCCATCTAGAGTAGTGTGCCCTAGATCACTATAAAAGGAGGCCTTCCTCTCTCATTTTCACATCAAGTTTTCTCAATCAAGTTTTGTGAGAACATCACACCTCAAGCAATTTCATGAGCAAGCTCTTAAGTGTAAGAAAGTATTCAAGCATCCATTCATCAAGGAGATCCATTGTTAGCTATTGAAGGATTCAATCTCTTTGGATCCCCCTTTGATGATCCATCCTTCTCCATTCATTCAAGCCTTCTCATATGTAAAGATCAAGTCAAGATTGATGTTGAAGATCAAATACCATTGATTGGAGACATGTTACATTCTACATTCATTCCTACTTTTAGATTTGAGGATTCAAATCCTCTACAAGGACTTCAACATAAGCGAGGTGATTTGTTTCAATTACTTTATTTATGCACAATATATTTCAATTCAATTTCAAGGTTAATTCCTAAACTGGGGTTTGACCAAGGATACCCCCCCATACAAAAAAAACCCCCATTTTCTTGTAGGTACAGGTGGGGAGTTTTATATCTGAGAGTGAATTTGGATACCCTTTTCACCAAACTTCTGGGATCTACGAATAGAATTTTAATTGGACTTCAAATAAAGAATGTGGTATTTGACCTTTTATGAGGGTCAAACCCAAGCTAAGCCATCTTGAGGAAAGATTTCTGGGTTTTCTCTATCTCGACATTTCCAGTCTAGGATAGATTTTAGATTTTCCTAAAAGTGCACACAGGCATCAGAATTCAACATTTTCTAGATCTACCCTAATCTAAGGTTAGTACTTGTATTTCAATTATTCTATATTCTAAACATAATTCATCCACATTAAGGGAAATATTAGATTTACTCTCTCTTCCTACTCTTTTCCATAAGATTGATTCGATTGTGCATTAACCTTTTGGTTGATCAAATCAGATCTCTTCTTTGGGGAATTTGGGTTTTGAGAATAGATTTCATATTTCCCCCTTTACATTTGAATAGAGGTGAATCCATTTTACATCTATTCATTTTGGTGAACCCGACTAGATTACTCTCTTTTTGGTGTTAGATTTCCCTTTGCCTTATTGTGCTTTCCTTTTATCTTGTTAGTATTAGATTTTTCCTTTGTGATTGATCTTGCATGCTAATTAGATTTCATCTTCATGCTTTTAGTTTAGTTCATTTGTGTTACCTTAGTTTATGAGCTTTACTACCACTAGTCCTACTTATAACATTCCAGTTAGAAGAAGTCGTAGACTCATGGGTGCCTTTGATCTTGAATCTTCTTCTCCTTTCCTTAGGATCCCCAATGATAACCTGATTCTTCATGATTCCAATCATATTATGGAGCAAAAATCTTCTCACTCATCTCATGATGAGGATGACACTTTAAGAGTTCCTCCTGAACAAGTCCAAAAACTTTCCACTAAACTTGATAAAATGGGTAATTAGCTTCTTCAAGAAAACCATAATCAAGATTCCATTCAAGCTATAGAGGCTCTTAAGAAAGTTCTCCATGATAGTGATCAAGGTATTAACCTCTTGCATGGTATTACTCATCTTGTGCATTCCAATGTTAAACCTTTAGCTCAAGATGCTCAAGATTTAGGGTTAACTTCTCCTATCACTAGTGTTGAACCTCCTTCTAATCCTTTACCTAGTATTCCTATCTATACTCCTTCTTTGGTGACTATGATGGTTCCCTCTATTACTATGAGTGTTCCTCCTATGTCCCTTCTTGTATCACAACCTTCATATTATAATATTCCTTTCACTTATTCCAATCCACTTCCAACTGTAGTTCCTAGTGTTCCTCCAGTTGTGTCCTCTATTCCTGCAGCTTCTTACACTTTACCTAGTGTGTCTAATGTTGCTACTCCTCCTATTTCCTCTAATGATTCAATCATCATCAGTTTTCCTCAAACTGTATCATCCTTACAACAACAACTTGCTTCCTTAACTCAAAACAAGTTTAGTATTCCTACATGTGACATGGGAAGTCCCTTGTCCCGGGATATTATTCATACTCCTATTCCTCAGCAAGCTGAGATGCCCCATCTTGAGAATTATAATGGAAAAGGAGATCTTGTTCATCATGTTAAAACATTCCAAATCCTTTGTAGTGATTATGCTCATGACCATAGGATTTTAGCCAAACTGTTTGCTAGAACCTTTCATGACAAGGCCTTACAATGGTACTATTCCTTGCCTCCTTATTCAATTGATTCCTTTCCACAACTTGCTAATGCCTTTATTCAACAATTTCAAAATAATATTGGCCCACAAGTGTCATTGACTGATTTAATGCATTATAAACAAAATGCTAAAGAAAAATTGACTGAATTTATTGGTAGATTTAAGCATTTGCATGCTCAGATTTCCTATCCTATTCCTGATATTGATATTCAACGTATGTTTATTTCAAATTTGGAAAATGATATTAGAGATAAGATTCTGCTTACTGAATTTACCTCTTTTCAACAACTTTTTGCAGTGCTTCATCATTATCAATTACAAGTGAGTCAATTTGAGAGCACCACTCCGATGGCTCCTATTCTAGTTGATAAGAGTGAGGCTGCTCCTAATCCAAACAAGTTTTAAAAATTCAATAATTATGTCAAGATAAAGAAACAAGAAAATGTAGTTGCTGATCAGGTTGTTGTTGCATCTCATTATGCCACTTCTGCATCCACTACTTTTCGATTGAATCATATGTTTACTCCTCTTTCTAAAACTTTACATGCTATTATGAATAGGTTGTTAGCTGCTAATATGATTACTTTACCTCCTATTCGACCTCTTTTACCTATTACGATTGCATCTAAATCTTTTGATCAAAATGCTTTTTGTCAATATCATCGTCAGAATGGTCATGATACTGAGAGATGTTATTCTTTAAAACATAAGGTTCAAGATCTAATTGATTCTAAGGTTTTATCTATTGATAATCTAGATAGTAGTGGGAATCAATCTGTCTCTCCTCCTAATCAGAACCTTCAAATCTATATGAACCCTTTACCTACGCATGATACTAATACTATTGCTCAACCATCTACTATGGAAATTGTGTATGATTCAAAGATGGATGATCTCAATCATGTTGTTAATCAAGTGGAGCATGTTGATTAGTCTATATCTCCACCTCACCCTCAACCTAAAATTCAAACTCTAATTCAACCTCAAGTTCACTCTCAACATCGACCAAAACCTAAACCTAAAGTGAAACCTCAACTAAAACCTCAACAACAATTCAAGAATAAAAGACCTTAGGAACTTTTGATTACCTTTGATGACTCTGAGATTATTAAGGCTCTCGATGGTCCCCTTTACATTGCTGCTAGGGTTGTTCAGATACCTACTCGTGGTTGTCTTGTTGATCCTACCTCCTTAGTCAATGTTATAACTGAAGAAAATATTTTTATGAAAATTTTACAATGTGACTTCTATGATACATCAGATGTGTGGATTAAAACTTGCAATGGTTTTCTTTATCCATCATTTGGTTCTATTACCTTTCCAATTGAACCTTTTGGAAAAATTGTGAACACTACCTTTGTTGTGGTTCCTACTTCTGATCAATTTCAAGTTAAGCTAGGTTTGCCTTGGTTGACTGCCATGCATGCTGTTGCTTCCCCTATCCATAAGTTTCTTAAGTTCATTCATGATGGTGAAGTGAAGACAATCAATCATAGTCTATATCAACCTTCTAGGCCTAGAGATTGTGCTGCTCTAGATTTCTTTTGGCCTTCCTTACCTAATTCATGTCCTCCTCACCCTGATAATATTTTTTGATCATATCAAGCTTATAAGCATCATAAAATTCTTAAATTAAGTTCACCTCCTATGGATCTTAATCATGGTCTTTTACCTACACCTTCGATACCTCCTTTAACTATGGCTTCTAGTTCTGTTAATCAAGTTCCTTCTATCAAACCTATCAAAGATCCTGTGATTGTTTCTCCAATGGTTAATAATCCTATTGACCTTCCTAAAGAACCTATGAAGGATCCTACGATTGTTTCTCCTAGTTCTCAACCTATTTCAAATAAATCAAAACGTAACAGATCTACTAATGAATGTCACAAAAAGCATCGTGGTCATGCTAAAGCTAAAAGATCTCTATCTTCTTCAGATAAACCTATGCATAATGTATTAGAAGATGTTAATACTAATAATGATGTTCACATGCATGATTATGATGATTCTATTCATATCTTAGATCCTATTTTAATTAATTTGGATGAAGAAGATACTCTTGCTGATACTGATGATGTTAATGATGAATATGAGACTATTGACATTGACATTGATTTACCTAATATGCTTTCATCACAATTAACTCTTACACCTAGTGTCGAACATAGTGATTCTCAAGAGGATCCTTGTTTGGAACTGACTATCATTCCTACTGTGTTGGATATAGTCCCTCTTGCAAGTTACCCACCTTCCCTAAATGATAGACAATGAGATGGGGAAAGTAGGTGGCACGCTTGATCGGCTTGTCCTTTGTGGTAGCTTTGTTGTGTGTTTTCTTGCTGTAATGTGCTTCTCCCATAATTTTTTTGCTAAATGTTATAAGATTCTTTTACACGATCCTTGTTACTCAGTTCGTGCAAGGTGATGAAGGAATCAAAACTGTTGTTCAAATTCTTCTATATGTATCTCTATTCTTCTATGCATTGTTCAATGTTATGTTGTAACTATGCTATTGTTCGTAAATGTTTCCTTGTATAATCTTCTTGGATTTGAGATATGGTAGCACTAATTCTTTTTGGTCTCCATGTCATGGTCTGAAAAGATTCTCCTTTGTATATCTTATGTGATCTTTCCTCCTTTGTGATTGTAGTTCTACTTTCTTTGGGGAATGATGTTAATTCATTTGCAATAATATCATATATACATTATCTTATGATCATACTGACCCCATGGTAGGTAGATCCCTTTCATTTTCTCTATATGTTTCTGTGATATTTTCCTTGATTTGTCTTCATCTGGGGGCATCTCAACATGGAAACATAATCAGTGGAGTTGTTTATGTCTCCATTAAAGCCATTGCTCCTATTAAAGTGTCAGCAATGACTTTAACGTGGAGGCATATGCTCTGCTCACCTATTGCACACATGCAATTTTCAATACACACATATTTTTCAAGATACTTCTTTTCCCTTTTTGGATTAGTAACTAATCCTTAAAGCATGGATTTATATTTTAGGATCTCTTGATCCCTCCAGTTTCAAATACACATATATTGTGATCCCTTAAGGTTAGAAGTGTCCTTAAGACTGGATCTCTTTTGTTTTTTATTTTTTATTTTATTCTTATGGAATAAAATATTCCTAAGGATGAATCCTTGATGGGTTGACTAGTGAGTAGCCACATTCACTAGGTGGTTTAATTCCATCTTTCTAGTTGCACCATTTTTTTGTGTGGTTCACAATGGGACATAAGTTCTTATTGGGTGAGGTAATCACACCTTTTTTCTCTCTCTAGAGATGTCTCTCTTATTGTGATCTAGGAGTTGACAAAGACTTGAGTCCTTGGGGGCTTAAGGTTTCTCTTTGTCCTTTAGATTATGATAAGATTATCTTTTTATTCTGATCTCCTTTACCAAGAGTTTGCATCAAGTCCATACTCTTGCTAAAGTGGGGGTTTAATGTATCATCTTAAAATGGAAGCACTTCCATGATAAGAGCATTTAGCCCTTTGAGTAGGTGGTTTGGGGTCATGTTAAGCACCTTGATTGGGTCTTTGCATGTATTTGGCTTTTCTCCCCACTTTCCACTTCTTCCCCGCACTTGATTTCTTCATTCTAGGTGAAATTAGGGTTAGGATCTTAAGTATTCTCTTGAATTTCCCTCTTCCATAGCTATATTTTCTAGGTAGGATTTAGAAATGGATCCTCCTATCCTTCATTTCAGTAATCATAGGATTTTATGTCTATTCCTGACATTCTGTCCTATTCTGGCATCATTTCTAGGTTTTGGGGCATTCTTGGGACCTCCTAATTCACTTTTGAGTCAACCTAAGAAAAAGGTCAATGTCTTAGGTCAACCCTGACTAGGTCAGGGTCAATGTCAACTTTGACCCCTTTCTCCAAAATTTTAAAATCTTTAATTTCTGGGCTTCGGGCTTTCGGGAAATTTATTTTCCTGCCTCCGGGTCAACCATTTCAGGTTTCGGGATGGTAAATCCTTTAATTGCATTTAATCTAGGTATATTTTCTAAAGGTGAGGACCTAATTGAGATTTAATTCTCCAAGGTGGCCCATATAGAGTAGTGTGCCTTATATCACTATAAAAGGAGGCCTTCCTCTCTCATTTTGACATCAAGTTTTCTCAATCAAGTTTTGTGAGAACATCACACCTCAAGCAATTTCATGAGCAAGCTCTCAAGTGCAAGAAAGTCTTCAAGCATTCAAGTGTTCAAGCATCCATTCATCAAGGAGATCCATTGTTAGCTATTGAAGGATTCAATCTCTTTGGAGCCCCCTTTGATGATCCATCCTTCTCCATTCATTCAAGCCTTCTCATATGCAAAGATCAAGTCAAGATTGGTGTTGATGATCAAATACCATTGATTGGAGACATGTTACGTCCTACATTCATTCCTACTTATGGATTTGAGGATTCAAATCCTCTACAAGGACTTCAACATAAGCGAGGTGATTTGTTTCAATTACTTTGTTTATGCACAATATATTTCAATTCAATTTCAAGGTTAATTCCTAAACTGGGGTTTGACCAAGGCAAACCCCCCATACAACAAAAACCCCCATTTTCTTGTAGGTACAGGTGGGGAGTTTTTGATCTGAGAGAAAATTTGGATACCCTTTTCATTGAAATTCTTGAATATGCGAACAGAATTCAAATCAGACTTCAAATAAAGAATGTGGTATTTGACCTTTTATGAGGGTCAAACCCAAGTTGAGCCATCTTGATGAAATATTTTTGAGTTTTCTCTGTCTCGGCATTTCCAGTCCCAAACAAATTTTAAATTTTCCCGAAAGTACACACAGACATCAGAATTCAACATTTTCCAGATCTGCCCTAATTTGAGGTTAGTACTTGTATTTCAATTATTCTATATTGTAAACATAATTCATCCACATTTAGGGAAATATTGGATTTACTCTCTCTTCCTACTCTTTTCTATAAAATTGATTCGATTGTGCATTAACCTTTTGGTTGATCAAATCAGATCTCTTCTTTGGGGAATTTGGGTTTTGAGAATAGATCTCATATTTCCCCATTTACATTTGAATAGAGGTGAATCCATTTTACATCTATTCACTATCATAATGGTGTGTGCTATATCAAGAATGATCCTATTCCTTCACTTTGCAATTCCATTCTACTAAGGTGTTCTAGGTGCGCTTAACTGTCTCTTTATGCCATGTTCTTTGCAGTACTCATATAATCTGTCAGAGGTGAATTCTCCTCCTCTATCCAATCTCAAACATTTTATCTTTAATCCAGATTCATTCTCAACCTTAGCTTTGAATATTTTGAACTTATCAAATGCTTCTGACTTATCTTTCAAGAATGCAACCCACATCATCCTAGTATAATCATCAACAAATAAAATGAAATACCTTTCACCATAGTATGATCTTGTTTGAGTTGGTCCACATAGGTCTATATGGATCATATCCAACTTGTTTTCTACTAAATTGTGCTTGCTCCTGAATGAATTCCTCACATGCTTTCCCATCACACATTCCCTACATATAGTATCAATTGGTTTTGCTATGCTAGATAGATCTCTTACTGCCTTAACATTTCTTATCTTCACTATGTTATCAAAATTGATATGACATAGTCTTTAATGCCACAACCAACTATCATCAACTTTAGAAACAAAACAACTTGCTTTTGAATTGAGTTGAAAAAAATTACCTCTTTTCTTTGTGCCTGATGTAATCATAACATCATCTTTGTTGTTAATTATGCATTTGTCATCTTTGAACTCCAACTGATAGCCTTTACCAGGTAACTATCCAACACTAAGAAGGTTATGTTTCAAACCATCAACATAAAGAACATCATCGGTACTGTTCTTTCCATCCAAAGTGATGGCTCCTCTACCAACTATAGGTTTAGAAGTGTTGTCTCCAAATCTAACCATAACTCCATTGTATTTGTCCAAATGAACAAACCTACCTTTATCACCTGTCATGTGATGCGAACAACCACTGTCCATAATCCAGTCTGTTCTTATACCTACTTGGGAAATCAATGCTAGCTCTTGATTCACTTTCTCATTTTTAGGAACTGACTTAATATTTGTTTTATCTACAATAGCAATGAATCCAATTTCTTCTTCACCTGATTCTTCATCTGAGACTCCATCTCCAGCATAGTAGCATTCCTTAGAATACTTAGGCTTATAATCCTTTTTGAACTTTCTAGCTCTAGTGGGACACTTAGATGCAAAGTGACCAATCTTATTACATGAAAATAACTTAAATGGTAATTGACCTTCATATTTTCCTTTTCCTTTCTTTTCTCTTTTGGCAATCATAAAAATAAAATAATCTAGTGTTTTATCTTCATCATCATCATCAAAATTACCATAAGTGTTTGCAGATTTCTTACCATGAATTGTTTCTTTGAAGGCTATCTCACTTTTAGGTTCTGTCTTCAATCTTGAAATCTCAAAAGCTAAGATTTTGTTGATCAAGGTCTCTCTCTTAAAATTAGATGTAAGTTGCATGGTCTCATCAATGATATTGATCTTTCTTTCATATTCTGGAGTGAGCGTAGTCATCAAATTGTCCATAATATCTTTTTCTGAGATCTCTCCACCATTGTTCCTGATTCCAGCAACTGCTTCATTGACCCTTTGATTATAATCTCTGATGTTTTCTTTAGGCAGCATCTCTAATGCATTGAATATTTTCTTCCATGTCTTTTTGTGTGCATCCTTTTCTTGCTTGTCTCCTTCAAATATGTCTGTAAGGTACTTCCATATCTTATGGGTGGTGTCTACCTTCTTTATCTCTGAAAACTCACTATCAGATAGTGTGCTGATAAGGGCTTCTTTAGCTATAGCATTATGATGAAACAATTCCTTTTGAGTGTCCGTAGCATCATCCTGTTCAAGGTCTTCTAAAGTAGGAATCTTGGTTGCTTTGATAGTTACATTGAAAACTTCATAAGCAATACACTACAAATGGGTCATCATCTTGTTCTTCCAATAAAGATAATTTTCTCCATCAAACTTAGGACTCTCTTTCCTAAAGTATGCCATCTGATCAACCTCAAGCTATTAAAATTTCTCTCTGAGGCACTTGGCTTTGATACCAATTATTAGGAATAGTCCTAAGAGATAATTGAGAGGGTGGAGGGGAGGGGGTGAATTAGTTATCTACAAGTTTCAATTATTTATCTAATTAAGTATACTTAAACATAAAGCATAAACACAATGAAATAACACTTGAACACAACACCAATATTTTGGTTACAGGGAAACCCAAATAGGTAAAAACCTCAGTGGGACTTGATATCCACTAATATTTTGTACTAGTGTATAATGATCCTTGCTAGAAGATCCTTTACCCTGTTAGGAGTAGCTTTACAATATATTAAGTACAGTAGACCTGGTTAAGGGTCAGACCTTGTTAGGAGTCTTTTACAATTGTCTCTGTTAGGGGAGAGGACACACTATCTGAGAGTTCACTTCTCAAATGGGCGAAAGCTACAACCTTCTGAATAATAGATACACACTATATTTAGATCTTGGTGAACTGCGCTTTAACCTGATGTTTGGATCAGTTGCAATCAATAGCATACATACTATACTTGGCCACATAGACCTTCTTCTAATGGTTCAACACTTCACACACTCCCCTCTGCCCTGCTTAATCAACCATGAACCAAACTCAAGCAATCACAAATGACTGCCTATAAATATCTTTCCTCTAAATTATATGATCAGGTCGGCCTGCTAGAACCAACTTGAAATCATAATAGAGAAACCATAATAAACTTCAATAAAAATTGGTCAGCTCTATTATGCATGCAACATAATCTGGGACCTATCTAAATAAGATAATTGTAGACGCACGCTACACACTATCGGCTCTACCAAAATAGCTAGAACTTTCTCTGCAAGATGAATTAACTCATGTGCTCTTAACCGAACATCAACAACTCATCTCTAAGCTTAACTCCAAGGGTGCATATTTTTGGGGATTTTTTTTGTAGGGTTAAACTTGGCAAGATATGGGCTTGATTCTCAGTTAAAAGGACTCCAAGTTTGCAAGAAAAGCCTAATTAATGAGGACTGGATAAGATCCCCCTTCTTCTTCAACCTCCATAGGACTCAGGTGGGTATTGCCTATAAGTAGGTTACTATATTTCAAGTAAGCTTTTGATTGGTGGATTTGATCTTCACTGTCATGCTATCTAGGCTTCAAATTACCTTAAACAAAAGATCACTCTATAGACAGCTGAGAATCATTTTGATACAGAGGATAGCAGTAGAAACTATGAATGTGATAGCATAGACAATGGAATAAGGATGTGAATCCTTCTTCCTTTTGTGAGTACAACTCAAGGAAGGTTAACCTTTGATTCTCTCTCCAAGAAATCAACAATCTGAACTATATCACCTAGATACAATCCTTTCACAATATGCATGAACTTAAAAATATAAAAGAACTGGTAATGAAAATTTGTGTTTGATGACTTAAAGATAACTACAACATAAACAACCAACCAATGCCTATTCTTCAGAAAGGAGTCAAAGGGTGTAATCCAAAGGTTATAAATCAAATAAAATACTACAGAATGCCTAACAGACTGTATGCAATCCAGATAGAGTGCCTTACAAACTATCTTCTCACTTCCAAATTGTTGCATCAAATCCTTCAATAATGCCTGCTGTCTAAAACCATTTATGAAATTTAATTCTCTCCTTAAGAGAAACTCACAAATAATTGAACAAACTACTTTGTAGTTGGTATGGTTTCAGATGCCTTACAAATAAAACATACAAGAGCATCAACAAAATGCAAAGAGACATAACAACAAAGAATAGGAACTGCACTGTATTTTATTGAAATATTCTTGCTTCAATACATTAATAACAGAAAACTCAAAGCATAGACATGATTGAGAAATGTGTCTTGTAGAAATACATTCATAAAACCATCTGGAAGCCTGTTGTAAAATCTTCTGAGTGAGAGGGCAGAACCAATCTGAAACCCTTCAACAAAATAGAAGAAGAAACAGGAACAAGAACCCCTACAATTGAGAAGAAAAGAGAATAAATAGACTGAGAGAGAAAACCTAAAATCTATACTTGACCAACTCCTATCCATTCTGCAATCTAATCTCATTTACTCTTCTCTTCTTTTGAAAATTTGATCTTCCCGGGCATCTTCAAAATTTGATAAATTTGTCCTTTTTTCCATAAAATCTACTCATCTACTAGAAATCTGATTAATTTGTCCTTTACTCTTCCTTGAAATTGAATCCTTTGTACCCTCTGATCCTTTCATCCACTGAAAATTTAAATCATTCTTCCCGCTGGATTTGCAAAATGAATCAATTTTGGAAAAAGAAAAATCTCCCCAAAATCTAGTCACGGATTTAAAAGCTCTTACTACTCTCAGCATCTTGATTTGATCTAATTCTAACTACCATCATTGCATCCGTCATCTTCTGGCGTTTCTCAAAACATATTATATTGCCATATTCTGATAAAAAATGGATCTCCCAAACATTTTTCCGTGAATAGCTCTGTCATTAAAAAATTTCAAAAATTCTCAAATGTTTCAACTTTATGACATTTTAAATCTTTTATTTCTTTAAAATCTGCACATGTCACCAGAACTTGCCATTTGTCATCTTCTCATTCGCTGTTTGGATTAACCCATCTTCAACCCCAGTCCATCTGAAGATCTGGAGACTACATTAATCTCTTTGTCTCTAAATAATTTCCTTAACCATGGTTTCATTTAGAGACTTGGAGAAATCCCTTTAGTCTTTAGATCTCACAATCATTTTCTCTTTCTACTTTTCTTTATGAGATTTGGAGACTAACTTTAGTCTCTAGATCTTTGAATAATTATTTAGAGATTTGGAGACTTGGAGATTTCTCCAAATCTCATGATGTACTTTTTTCTTTGTGAGATTTGGAGACCAACTTTATTTGGAGATCTGGAGACTAGTCTCCAAGTCTCATAATGAACTTTTTTTTTTGTGAGACTTGGAGACTAACTTTATTTGAAGATCTAGAGACTTGGAGATTTGGAGATTAGTCTCCAAGTCTCATAATGAACTTTTTTCTTTGTGAGATTTGGAGACTAACTTTATTTGGAGATCTGGAGACTTGGAGATTTGGAGACTAGTTAGTCTCTAGATCTCACAATGTTAGTGACTTAACCACTAGCATTCAGAGACTTGGAGACTAGTATTCTCTAGATCTCACAATGTTAGTGACTTAACCACTAGCATTCAGAGACTTGGAGACTAGTTAGTCTCTAGATCTCTGAATGTTAGTGACTTAACCACTAGCATTATGAGATTTGGAGACTAACTAGTCTTTAGATCTTTGAATGTTAGTGACTTAACCACTAGTATTTGGAGATCTGGAGACTAACATTTTTCGCTAGCATTTTTTAAACAAAATTTTTTCTAGGCCCACTGGCATGGAAACCAAGGTGAATGCACAAGCATGGACAAACATAGTCTTCTCTATTTGATTTACTTCATATGTTTGTAGTATTCCATATAAACATTTCAAATTTCAAAATTGGGAGCAATGTGGAACAAAACTTTATGAAGAAAATGCTGATTTTTTATGGCTACTAGTACTCAGAGAACCATAACTTTTGATTTTCAAACTGAGTTTTTCTATAATTTTTTTTGTACAACTCACACATAGCCATCTCAAATATATGTAAAATTTAGCCTGAACTAGTTTGTATTTTTTGAGTTATGATTAAAAATGTGACTGGAAATCTGAATAATACACATTCAGAGAATGTTGACAATATGCAAATGAAAAGGCTCTGAAAAAGTGACTAAGTGGACACATGGGGAGCTAAAAATTGGCATGATGACTCATTCCCACATCTACAATATGATCCAACCACTGGCACATTATAATCAATCTTCGGAAGAAAGATACAATCAGCTAAACAGGGCCTCCAATAGTGATTTGACACTTGGGCAAAAATACAAATTTTAGTGAACAACTTAAAAGGGCTACTCCCTAAACATATCAAAATTGAAACTTAGGAGTTGGAAACCTCTGTATATGTTAAATGAAAGGTTTTGAACATTTTTTCCAAGCTTTACCCCATGAAAATCATCAGGGTGTCTTTTTCAAGCACACCAGTTAGGCCTTTTCACAAAAATTTTAAGAGTACCCATTTTGTGATATAGAGAAATTTTTAATTGGTCACTCCAAATTTGAGCCGAATTTGAGAGTACCAATAGTGGCTCTGACTGTGGACGTATGCCCCATGCGGGCAAGCAAAGAACCTCAGAATCTCCTAGTAGAAGCAGACCACTCAAACTTGAAATCAGCTTGACACCTTTTTTTTTTCAAAACTCCAAATAAGAACCCCTCTAGAACACCTTTATTGAAAGCAAGAAAACTACTCTTACTATGTACAAATGATGGCCTTGAGTCACCGATTTTTTTTATAAAACTTCTTACCTCTGTCATATACCTGATTTTCATTTCTTTCTTCTTGAGGTAAGCTAGGCATTTTATTCCCATTTGTTTCACCAAGCATATCAATACTCTCAATTAGCTCATTAGACAAAATAAAATATCTGTCTTCATTTTCATAGTGCATGTAAAAATTTGAAACACTTTCTTCATCTTGCTCACTATGAAAATAAGACTCAACATGCTCATGAATACTACCATCAGACTGGAACTCATCTTTATTTACTGATTCATGCATGCTATCACTCTGAAATGCAAAAGTCTCATACTCTACTTGATAAAAAACATCATTCATACCCTGACTTTGCATATCCTTAGGAGTAGCCGGTTGGAGTTCAAATGAATAATCAGATTTATACTCACATATTTCATCATTATCAAATTCTGAAACCACTTCAAAACCTCTAAATGCATCTTCATAATCAATATGCTGATTAGTATTCATGCCACAAAAATCATTACTAATTTTACTATAAAGTGCTGACTAATCTTCAAATACAACTTTATCAAGCACTTCATCATCAAACTCACAAAATGCAACATCATCATTTAAAACTCTGTCACACATGGAAGAAGAACATTCTGATTTCTCACAGAAGGAAGATAGTGTGTCATCATTTGCATCCGGTTCAACTAAATCTGAAACCTCCATGTGTTCTTCAAACAATGGATTGATAACTCCATGCAATACTCCTCTTTGAACATTATGACAAAAAATGGGTTGATCATCATCAAAATCTTCATCATATAAAGCATTAGTAAACACTTTAAATTCACTACCCATTTCATTTTCATGGAGTCTCTCAGCATATGAAACAAAATCAAAACTATATGAAGATTCACTGTCAACATCACCTACCAAGCATATAGTGTCCATAATTACATCCTCTTCATTATCTTGTTTAGGATAACCATTACGGTAAGACCATGATTTACCCCTAAACTCTTTGCTATATGTTGCAACTTTGTTATCCAATGTAGAACCATTGGATAACCTTTCATTCAAATCTTCATGTCCGTTGATATCACATTGAATCACCATTTCCTTATCTTCATACTTTGAGGACAAATCACTCTCAAACTCTTGATATTCAAACTGATTTGTATAATGCAAAAACTAAGATGCATTCTCATTTTTTAGATTCAGAAAAAGAATTCATACCTTCACTTTCAAAGGAGTGTTCACTTCTGTCACTACTTTCTTCTTCCCATGTTGCATCTAACTCATACAAAGACATCTCAACATCACTACCTTCTTCATCCTCACTTGAATAACCACTTTCAGCACTATGTTTCTTTGACTGTGACTGATATGCACATGAATCACATTCTTCATCTTGTGTTACCAGCTCTTCTTGAAATGTCGGGTCAACAACTTCAAATTCATTATCAGGGACATAACTTTCAACCTCTTCATTTGCATAAGACTGAGATATAGATGCAGCAAGTTCATGTTTAGAAACACTAACAATGTCATGTTCATAATCAATGTTACATGAACTTACTATTGTAGCTAATTCACAATTCAAAATATCAGAACATTGCTCAATTCTATCAAAGTCTGGAACATATCTTATTGATGTAGCATCATGAACACATGTTTCATCAATAGAAAAAGACTCAACAGTATTTATATACATATCCTAATTTGAAATTTAAACTTGGTTATAAACTACAATAGAAGTGTTGATACATAGATTTGAAACTGAGGCATCAACACCACATTCCTCTTTTCTTTCACATTCATTATACCGGCATACGTTCATGGCAAAATGACATCTAGTCAATCCATACTTCAAACTATTTTCAATATCCATTGTTGTTATAAATACCTGATATAATGATTTAGGTTCTTTATCCCTCAATAAGTAGTTCATTTTCTTATCAAATGCATTGAAGTAGACACTTACACACACTTGATCATTGGGTCTGTAACTTTCAAGGATCTCATTCAAAACTTTTGCAAATCTGATATTGAACTGAGGAACAAGTTCATCACTCTCAATATGAATCTTCAAAAAATTACTATAAGAATCAGATATGCTTACCCTTTCTGTAAACTACTCCATGAAGGCTGAATGCAACTCACTCCAAGATGAAATAGAACATGCTGGTAGAAAAGAAAACCAGTCTCTAGCATCACCTTCCAAAGTTTGAACAAACAATTTCAAAGTCACACATCAAGTCACTAACTAACTGAACATGATGACTGGCTGAAACAAGATGGTTCCCATTAAACTTAGGCAAATGTCCTCTGATTCCATCAAGGATTTCATTAGGAAAACCATGTATACCATCAAAACATAATGGCATATATCTCCTGGTAGAAATAGATTTAGGAACTTCACTAACCGGCTGCATGCTTGATGAAAAGAAATTTGACATTGTTTGAAACTTTGAAGCTCATTCACCAACAATAATTCTTCTTCTTAACTTGTAGCAGATCTATATACCTTCTACCAACCAACCTTTTCAAACATACTTCACAAACTTTTACTTAAATCACGGTTCAAACCAGAAGTATGTAATTCTACACTCATATGTCCTTTCTTTAATGACAAAATCATTTGATAAGGACCATGTGAACACATAAAATATTGAATGGGGAATACCTAGAAGCCTTTGCTGATTGTTGTTGTTCTTTTCACATTTGACTGAAATTTGATACAAGGCCTCACACCTCAGGTTCGTTCTAGCACAGAGTCGCCACCTCTCTTTAGAAGATACAAATTTTACTGATCTTCTTTGAAACACCAACAGATTCTGGGCATTCCTCTCAACAAAGTCACATATAATTTTAAATTTTTACAACAACAAATTTAGGTAATACACTTGCAGATCTGAAAACAACTTTCAGATCATGACATTTATGAGACTCTTCCCCAAACTGAATATAGCAAGACTCTGGGATACTCTTAGTAGTAAAATTATTTCACTCCCCAGTAGAGTCACCAATTTGTTATAGATTTTTCTTGTAGGGTCAAACTTGGCAAGATATGAGCTTGATTCTTAGTTAAAAGGACTCCAAGTTTGCAAGAAAAGCCTAATTAATGAGGATTGGATAAGATCCCCCTTCTGCTTCGAGCTCCATAGGACTCAGGTGGGTATTGCCTATAAGTAGGTTACTAGATTTCAAGTAAGTTTTTGATTGGTGGATTTGATCTTCACTGTCATGCTATCTAAGCCTCAAATTACCTTAAACAAAAGATCACTTTGTAGACAGCTGAGAATCATTCTGATACAGAGGATAGCAGTAGAAACTATGAATGTGATAGCATAGACAATGGAATAAGGATGTGAATCCTTTTTCTTTTTGTGAGTACAACTCAAGGAAGGTTAACCTCTGATTCTCTCTCCAAAGAATCAACAATCTGAACTATATCACCTGGATACAGTCCTTTCACAATATGCATGAACTTAAAAATATAAAAAAACTGGTAATGAAAATTTGTGTTTGATGACTTAAAGATAACTGCAACACAAATAGCCAACCAGTGCCTATTCTTGGGCAAGGAGTCAAAGGGTGTAATCCAAAGGTTATAAATCAAATAAAATACTACAGAATGCCTAACAGACTGTATGCAATCCAGATAGAGTGCCTTACAAACTATCTTCTCACTTCCAAATTATTGCATCAAATCCTTCAATAATGCTTGCTCTCTAAAACCATTTATGAAATTTAATTCTCTCCTTAAGAGAAACTCATAAATAATTGAACAAACTACCTTGTAGTTGGTATGTTTTCAGATGCATTACAAATAAAACATACAAGAGCATCAACAAAATGCAAAAAGACATAACAACAAAGAATAGGAACTGCACTGTATTTTATTGAAATATTCTTGCTTCAATACATTAATAATAGAAAACTCAAAGCATACACAAGATTGAGAAATGTGTCTTGCAGAAATACATTCATAAAACCATCTGGAAGTCTGTTGTAAAATCTTCTGAGTGAGAGGGCAGAACCAATCTAAAACCCTTCAACAGAATAGAAGAAGAAACAAGAACAGGAACCCCTACAACTGAGAAGAAAAGAGAATAAATAGACTGAGAGAGAAAACTTAAAATCTGTACTTGACCAACTCTGGTCCATTCTGCAATCTAATCTCATTTACTCTTCTCTTCCTTTAAAAATTTGATCTTCCCAGGCATCTTCAAAATCTGATAAATTTGTCCTTTTTTCCATAAAATCTGCTCATCTAATGAAAATCTGATTAATTTGTCCTTTACTCTTCCTTAAAATTGAATCCTCTGTACCCTCTGATCCTTTCATCCATTGAAAATTTGAATCATTCTTCCCGTCAGATTTGCAAAATCAATCAATTTTGGGAAAAGAAAAATGTCCCCAAAATTTGGTCACAGATTTAAAAGCTCTTACTGCTCCTAGCAGCTTGATCTGATCTGATTCTAACTGCCATCATTGCATCCGTCATCTTTTGGCATTTTCAGAAACATATTATACTGCCATATTTTGATAAAAATGGATCTCCCAGACATTTTTTCATGAACAGCTCTGTCATTAAAAAATTTCAAAAATTCTCAAATATTTCAACTTTATGACATTTTAAATCTTTTATTTCTTTAAAATCTGCACATGGTACCAGAACTTGCCACTTGTCATCTTCTCATTCGCTGCTTGGACTAACCCATCTTCAACCCCAGTCCATCTGAAGATCTGGAGACTACATTAATCTCTTTGTCTCTAAATAATTTCCTTAACCATGGTTTCATTTAGAGGCTTGGAGAAATCCCTTTAGTGTCTAGATCTCACAATCATTTTCTCTCTCTACTTTTCTTTATGAGATTTGGAGACTAACTTTAGTCTCTAGATCTCTGAATAATTATTTAGAGATTTGGAGACTAGTTTCCAAATCTCATGATGTACTTTTTTCTTTGTGAGATTTAGAGACCAACTTTATTTGAAGATCTAGAGACTAGTCTTCAAGTCTCATAATGAATTTTTTTCTTTGTGAGATTTGGAGACTAACTTTATTTGGAGATCTGGAGACTTGGAGATCTGGAGACTAGTCTCCAAGTCTCATAATGAACTTTTTTCTTTGTGAGATTTGGAGACTAACTTTATTTGGAGATCTGGAGACTTGGAGGTCTGGAGACTAGTTAGTCTCTAGATCTCACAATGTTAGTGACTTAACCACTAGCATTCAGAGACTTGGAGACTAGTTAGTCTATAGATCTCACAATGTTAGTGACTTAACCACTAGCATTCAGAGATTTGGAGACTAGTTAGTCTCTAGATCTCTGAATGTTAGTGACTTAACCACTAGCATTATGAGATTTGGAGACTAACTAGTGTCTAGATCTTTGAATGTTAGTGACTTAACCACTAGTATTTGAAGATCTGGAGACTAACATTTTTCGCCAGCATTTTTTCAACAAATTTTTTTCTGGGCCCACTGGCATGAAAACCAAGGTGGATGCACAAGCATGGAAAAACATAGCCTTCTCTATTTGATTTACTTCATATGTTTGTAGTATTCCATATAAACATTTCAAATTTCAAAATTGGGAGCAATGTGGGACAAAACTTTATGAAGAAAATGCTGATTTTTTATGGCTGCCGGTACTCAAAGAACCATAACTTTTGATTTTCAAATTGAGTTTTTTTAAATTTTTTTTTGTAAAACTCACACATAGCCATCTCAAATATATGTAAAATGTAGCCTAACCCAGTTTTTATTTTTTGAATTATGATTAAAAACGTGACTGGAAATCTGAACAATGCACATTCAGAGAATGTTGACAATCTGCAAATGAAAAGGCTCTGGCAAAGTGACTAAATGGGTACATGGGGAGATAAAAATTGACATGATGATTCATTTCCATTTCTATAACATGATCCAACCACTGGCACATTATAATCAATCTCTGGAAGAAAGATACAATCAACTAAACAGGGCCTCCGACAGTGATTTGACACTTGGGCAAAAATATAAATTTTAGTGAACACCTTAAAAGGGCTACTCCCTAAACATATCAAAATTGAAACTTAGGAGTTGGAAACCTCTGTATATGTCAAATGAAAGGTTTTGAACATGTTTCTCAAGCTTTACCCCATGAAAATCATCAGGGTGTCTTTTTCAAGCACACCAGTTAGGCCTTTTCACAAAAAATTTAAGAGTACCCATTTTGTGATATGGAGAAATTTTTAATTGGTCACTCCAAATTTGAGCCGAATTTGAGAGTACCAACACATACCATAAAGATAGGTGCAACTCAAGAACCAATAAAATCTTTGTCGGCTCTGCTGAAAAAATAAAAGAAACTACTACTTGTGAATAGCGACTGCATAACTTCACTTGCATTCATCATCAGAACATGCATCCATGAACTTAACATCACTAACATGCCTACAACATATATCCTAGGGCACATTCCCATAAGACAACTGTATGAGCCACCATACACAGAACACTGCCTGTAACTCTATTAGGAACACTGCTGACACAAGCTGCTGTATAACTGTCTGTACTCACATTCAACCTATGCACCCATGACATCATGCTGATATCATGTCCATGCAACATATATAGAAGGCTTACTGCGTAAGACTTCCATTTATACTAATTTTCATATGTTTTCATCAATGACAAACATAGAGTCAGTACTGGCTTGCTGGCAAATCTCCAACATGAACTAACTCCAAGATTCTTTTTGTTGAATAGTCTTTACTCTTAAAACTAGATTTTGTCATTTTACCTTTCTGACATTCATGACACATAACATGATTAGACTTTGTTAGGCTAGGCAGACCTCTAACCTTTTTCTTTCTATTGATCTTAATCAGGTTATCAAAGTTTACATGACATAACCTTTTTATGCCATAACCATGCATCCTCATTTTTCATCATTAAACACGAAGACTCAACATTGTCAAGATAAAACAAGTTACCTTTGGATTGTTCTCTTGTTCCAACAAGTTTTCCTCCATCATCAAATATCTTTACCTTCTTGCTCTCAAAAGCTACTCGGTGACCTAAGTTGTTAAGTTGTGCCACACTTAGCAAATTGTAATTTAGTCCTTCTACCCAATAAGCATTATCACATTTGATTTTATCATTTATCAGTAAAGATCCTTTTCCTGTAACCATACATGGTGTATCAATACCCATTTTTACAGATCCTCCATTATATTGCTCAAGATGATCAAACTTTTCTTCATCACCAGTCATGTGATGTGTACAACCACTATCAATGATCCATGTATCCTTTTCATTAACTTTAGAAATGAGTGTTGTCTCTACATACCTTTCTTATTCCTTAAAATCATCCTTCATTGCAACAAATACTACTTCAACATCATCATCTGTGTTAGTATCATTATCGTTCTCTTCAGCAATATAACATACCTTTTTTCCTTTATCATTGTTATCTCGGTTATCTCTTGTTTAGTGTTGGAAACTTCTATTGTTTATCCTCCCATAGCTTCCTTCACTAGATCAATCTTTGTTTCTATCATCTTCTTTCCTCTTTGGGCATCTAGCAGCAATATGATCAACTTCTTTGCAGTTAAAACATACTAAAAGTAATTTACCCCTATATTTACCTTTACCTTTAGGAAATCTACGGGCCATAAGAGCTTCAAGTTGATCAACCTCTTCATCAGTATTACTATCACTATTATTCTTTAAATCATGTCTACTGCTAGACTTACCAATCTTCAGAGAAGACATAAAAGAAAATTCAACAAACGGTACAACACTATTATCAAAATTGTTCAGTTCAAAAGTTGTTAGCTTACCAATCAGATTATCAAGAGTAAGAGTACTGCCAGGTATAGACATCATTTCATGTATTGGAGATATTCTGATTGCATATGAAGGCAATAAGGTTCTCAAAATTTTTCTTACCACTGTATCTTCATCAATGAGACCACCAGTTCCTCGGATAGCATTAACTACCTCATTTATTTAGTTTGTATACTGTACTATATTCTCTCCTTTCATTTTCATATCATCAAATCTCCCTCTTAAAATTTCAGCTCTGGCTCTTTTCACATTGTCATCTCCACCATAAACTTGAGCAAGTTTGTCCCACATTGCCTTTGAAGTAAGGCAATCCTTAACATCTTCAAATTCGGCATCAGATAGAGCAACAACAATCTCCATCATAGTAATATTATTCTCATGTCTATCTCTTAATTGATCAAGAGTAAAAGGTCCTGTAGGCAGTGCTAAGTAGCCATTATCCAGTAGGGAGAGGGCATAATTCCCAATTCCAGATATATGAAGTCTCATTCGGCTTTGCCATATTGTAAAGTTGTCCTTGTTTAGCTTTGGCGCTTCCCTCTTATACATTTTGTGATATTTCTGCTGAAGTCCTTAAAACTCTATTCCAAGCAACCAATATGATCTAATATCAATTGTTAGAATACCTGAGAGGGGGGGTGAATCAGTTAGATTAGTTATCCAATAGTCCCAATTAAAAAATGTATGGCTAAAAAAAAATTTAACGAACTTTTGAAGCTCGATAACATAAAATACTAAACTGTCTGTGCCTTTACCGATTACCATTTAATTACTCACAATGATTACTGACCAAATCAAATATACAATATGTAAAGTATGATAACCAAACAATCATCACAGAAACACATAACACAAATATTTAATGTAAAAACCCTGTTAAGGGAAAAACCACCTAGAACCGGTAACCCAAAATATTTTTCACTCTTCTAAAGTGAGCTTGGTTAAGAGCCAAGTCTGTTAAAGGTTACAAAACATAGTATAAGGTGTGACCTTGTTAGAGGATTTAAGACTAATAGTTATCATCCAACAAACATTCACTATGGGGTTGACAGGATAACAATGTACATTCTATGAATGACATAGGGAAATCATAAGATGGTTAAGTCCACTTGGTTAAGAGATTTTTCTTTTACAGTGGTTAAACATAAACAATAGTTGATCTGATTACAATACAAATTGATTTTGCAGATGTTCAGATCTATTGTAAGCCCATACAAATCCTCTGATCAATATATCAATTCTGTTCTTCAACATTCAATAACTTACTGTCTCTCGGTAGTAGCTCTCTAACGCTTGGTTTACTCTGTAGTTTGGTTCTTCTTCAACTAGTCTGATTTGGCATGCATGAAGCTATGTTCATGTGAATTCTCTGTAATCTTCTTACTTTAGACATAGTTTAAAAAATGAAACCAGTGTCTCTTATATAGACAAGTAAACCATTTTGTTTTCATCCATTAGATTTTTGCGCTTAATCTCCTTCATTGATTTTTTTTCTTAAACCTTCCTTGGAAGATGTGTCAATAACTCATTTCAATTCCATCCATTATATCTTCTATGATTTTTTTTAGTCATGGATATCATAACAAAATTTATCTTCAACCTCGAAATCATACACATTCCAGCTCATCAATTTTTGTCAGCTAAACTAAGAATTAAATGCTTTCATCCATACTTGGTTGATAAAGAAATGCATTAGTAAAAACAAGCTCGGTTGATACTGTCATGTGGTATACACTACACTAGCTTGGTGTATACTAAAGTGCTTCATTCACCGACCACACTATTTTGTACAAATTTTCTCTCTTCTTCATCATAGATGAATGCAACATAATCAAGTCAATAACATAAGGTCATAGACTCATCAATAAGTTACCCAAAGTATTCCTTATCCTCATCTATCATATCCATCTTCCTCATGTAGATATATCAGTTCTTCATCTCTTTCTCCCTTCTATAGATGTTTCTATATTTGTAACTTACATGATAAGTACTTTCAAAACTAGTTGACATGAATGACAACATATTACTATTTTAATAATCTTACATCTCATTTTAGTAACTCGATGATCTCTAATCACTGATATTCAAGTCATTCATATATTCAATTAGTTGTAGTTCATCATTCTCTCCCTTTGGCATTGATGTAAACTGAAGCAATATGAAATATACCATACACATACCAAACATGTATTCTACAACTATGTAAGTAAATTCTATTGCTCGGTAAGCTCTCCCTAGCTTGATATTTAATATGTTTAATCACTACATTACATAACAACATTTCAAGTGCAGAATTTCACCTACAAATTTGATCTTTCATCTCTCCCTGACTTCTTCAGTTTATCTCTTCCCTTAGATAGATGTATCATGATTTCTGTCCATACTGATCATATCAAGATCTCTCTCCCATTTTCATCCCCATTTCATATTGAGATTTCTCTCCCTTTGACAACAATGCCAAAGAATAATATAAAACATTCAGCTCTATAGTTGCCATGTGACTCACTGTTGTTCGGTGTAGATTATGTATCTCAGTATACTAATATGCAAATATCTATTCTAGTTCCTCAAACCTTTTCACAACCTTAAATAAAATCCAAAGTGTGAACTATGATGCATCAACATGAATGATCTTCTAATAAAATTAGGCTGACTCAACCTCAAAATCACATGAGTGACTGGTAGATAGGGGATGGACCCCAAATCTAGTCCTCAAGTATTCAAAAGTTTTCTTTGATAGAGGCTTGGTAAATATATTAGCAAGTTTCTCTTTTGATGTAAGATATTCTAATTTAACTTGCTTCTCCTGTACTTGTTCTCTTAAGTAGTGATACTTAATAGAAATATGCTTTGTCTTTGAGTGCATTACAAGATTTGTAGAAATATTTATTGCACTAGTGTTGTCACAATATATAATCACTGGCTCAGTGATTACCTCATTCATACATTCCAATATTTGTTTGATGTAAGCAATTTTTGAATAGTTTGTAGCAACAACTGTTGGCAATTTGGCTAATGTGGATGCATAAATGTTGTCATTATGGTAACATATGATCTCTATTGAGAGCGCAGAATCTGGAATGCAAGTATGGCAAGTTGAAGGAAGAAATTGTCTAAGTATGGATATAGTGATCCTGACAGAGCACCCGATGAAGATTTAGTTGGCGATGTCCACTAGAGAAATATTTTTGTTTGTGTAGTTAACTAAAGATTCTAAAAAGTATGAGGATACCCCATCTCAGTGCACATAAAGTTTGGAGTAGTACAGATGAAGTTATTCAAAGTTTACCGAAGATAGTTTTTGCAGACAGAACAATTTTGGAGATAGTATTAGCGAAAGAGTTAAGAGATTATTTTTGCTTATCAAAATAATGACTTAACATTATGAAGGGACAAAATCCTAGATGTTTACTCTTGGATAAAGATTTTGGAAGCTGACCATATAAAGTTATTAGCTCTAATAACTCATATATTAGGCATACTTGGAATGTAATGAAAAAGTTAAGTGTATGTGATGTGTAAAAAGAAAGAAAAGGATAACTTGCGATAGTTATATATTGTGATAGCAGCAAAGGCTATTGATGTGAAGTTGTAAGCAGTACCTTACTAAAGTCAGAAACATTTTGTATTACCTATTTGGGTAGTGAGCTCATCTGGTGATCAGGTTTTGTAATCTAAATCCTAACAGGGTTAAGGCTTCTAACAAGGCCTAAAGTCCTTTAACCAGGATAGATCTACTATATATTGTAAATTGACTCCTAACAGGGTCCAATATCCCTAACAAGATACTTTTGATTAGTGATCTTTGTGGGCACCATCTCCACCGGGGTTTTCCCTTGGCTAGGGTTTCCTCGAGAACATATCATGTGTTATGAGTTCTTTCTATTTACTACTATGTTTGTTAATCAGCTTGGTAATCTTTGTATGCACTAAAGTAATCTGTTATATCCATAAGTGGGCAAAAGAAAAAGTTTGTGAAATATTGATTCACTCCCCCCTCTCAATATTTCCTATTTCTAACAATTGGTATCAGAGCACAGTTACTCGGAGAAGGAACATTCAAGGAAAGCTTAGCAGCTTGAGTAAGATCTCTATGGATATGGATCAACTTCAGAAGAATCTTGAAGAAGCTCTCGAATAGATTGATATGCTTACTGATGAAAGAAACTCCTTAAGAAGAAAGTATGAAGATGCAAAGAATGCTATTGACAAATTAAAAGGTAAGATTGAAGATCTGAAATCTGAAAAGAAATATGATATGCTTGTTGAAGATTGTGATGAATTAGAAAAAGAAAATGAGATCCTTAAGCATGAGCTGAAGATAGTAAATCTGAAGCTTAGTATGAAAGATGGAAATTTGAGATCTGATAATGAAAAATTGAAAATTGAGAATGAAGATCTGAGATCAAGACTTGAAAAGGAAACATCCGAATCTGAAAAAGTAAAAGTGCATTATGTGGAACTTGAGAAGTATAATAAAATTGTGAAAGGTGAATTAACTCAATCTAAACAACAACTTGAAAGGCTATATTCAAATAGTGATAAGACTGAAAAACAAATTTCTTTTGAAGAACCATTCTTTGATAGGACTGGATTTGGATTTAGTATGTTTAGAACAATCCATGAAAGTAAGAAGCCAGATCTGAAGACATCTAAAAGTGTGGAGGAAATGAAGCTAGATGAGAACACATTGGAAGATCCACCTAAAGAAGAACAACCTAGAGAGAAAGAAGAATCAAAGCAAGAAGAATCAAAATAGGAAGAATCATCTAAAGGTATGCAAAGAGAATTTAAAGGTAGATGTTTTTCTTGTAATACTATTGGGCACATGAAGAGAGATTGCACAGGTAAGTAATTTAAACCTCTTAATGGACATTTTTATAATTGTCATAGTTTTGGACATAGAGCTAATGAATGTAGAAGACCTAAAGTAATTTTGAATAATTATGATAGAATGATTGGGAATACTAACAATGTAGATAAGAGATCTATTGAAGAAATGAATCAAAGAAAAGTGGTAGTATGTTTTAGATGCAACAAAGTAGGACATATTGCTAGAAATTGTAGGTCACAGATTAACCAGCAAGGACAGAGATTTGGAAACAATGGAATCATTTGTTAGATATACAACAAGTTTGGACACTCAGCAAGAGTTTGCAGAATGAACAATGGAGGTTATCATCATAACCCTAACCCTAGGAACAATGCAAGAAGAAATGAAAATGCAGGAACCAAAGAGAAAGGTTGCTGTAGCAATAAAGATGAAGTAAAATTTGATAAAGGCACAGATCAGAGAGGTATATTCAGCACTGAAAGTAGTCAAGAAGGTAATGTAACTAATGGTAAGGATGAATCTTTACTTGACCCTTCTTTAAGTACTTAAATTATGTAAGTTTCTGTAGTTTAGGACTTAGGATTAGTGTAGATTAGGAATTTGAATGAGTTAAGTTTTGCAAAGTTAGATATAGGTTTTTTATGTTGTACTAATGCTATGGTTAAGTGCACAAAAGAAAATATCATGTTTTGCAAGGTCGCAAAAAGTTTTATGGTTGCAGGTTTGTAGAATCAGCTTTTTGAGGTTTTAGCGGCCAAATGAATGAATGCAATGTTAGATCGAGTTAATGTGAAGTGTTATAAGGTTGAAATCAAAGTTATCATGATTACAAAGTGATTGAAAAGAGATTTGAAAGAAGAAAAAGTGAGTTGAGGATGATTTGAAGAAGTTTGGAAGCAGTTTTCAACAATGATCATACCGAAACCCTAGATTTGCAAAGTTGAGGTATTTTTTGATCTTTAATCAGTTGATAAGATGGATATTTCTATGGTTCACAATGTTAAGGATAAGAATAGACCTAAGATGAAGAAAGAACCAGTAGAACCAGCTGAAATTGATAACAGACTAGCACTATCATCCATACCAGACGAAGTATTACACATTGAGAATGTTAAAGGATATTTAGGTTGCAAGTTTGAAACTTTGGGAGATGCAGATTTTAGTGATGATTACAAGAAATTGTATAATCAAGACATGTAAGTTAAACTAGCTTATGGGTACCTAGAGAATAATGAAATTATCAATTATTGCATGAAGTATGAATTTAATGATGAGGAATGTACCAAGATCATTTTAAGTAGAATCCATAATGGGAAATTCTAGATGGAGGATAGAGTTATTGATATAACTGCCGACCTAATTCATGATGTTACTGGATTATCAAAATTTGGAGAGATTCCAATGAATGAAAAGAACATGAGAAAGATTGTTTTAGACAACACTGGATCTAGTTATAATGGTAGAGGAATTGCGATAAGTAAGATTAAGCAAGATGATGTTAGGTACCTTTGCAATATCCTAACAACTAAATTCTGTGGTAGTTCAAGGGAAGATGACATGGCTATAGGAATGGTTCATGTGGCTTATCTTATGTGTATTAAGAAGAAACAAGTAGACCTATGTGAAATTATGAAAATTCAGTTATTTGAGAACTTAGAAAAGATTAAGAAGGCTAAGTACACACAGTTTAGGTTTTCATCTCTAATAACCTATATGTTTTTCCATATTTTGAGAAGATTTCCTTACACAGTTGATTGGAGTGACAATGTGAACACAATGGAAAGAATAAAATCAGTCTACATGAAGCACCTACTTGGTAAAGTCAATGATAGTGTGAAGCTTGTATTGAAGACTTTTCAGAATATTGTTAAGAACAAGTCAAGGATTCCTCAATCCTTAGTTGAAAAGCATAAAGATGACATTTGTTTTATGGTAGACATTGATTTCACCTACATTGAAGCAATTGAGCTTAGAATGGAATTCATAGACCCTCTTGGCTATGAAGTATCTGAAGCAGAAATAGTAGGATATGTGAATAGATTGTTAAAATGTGAGTTGGATGGTCATGCAAATAGGTTTGGAACCTATGAAGAGAATTTAAACTCTACAATAAGTTTGAGAGAAAAGAAGCAATCTAGTAAGAGAGTTGAATCTACTATGAAGAAAATATTGAAAGAATCAGGTATGTCAAGTCATGAGTTGCCATAGCTAAGAAGACTGCAGAAGCCTTGAAGCAAAGTGAAAATCTTGTAATTCCACCTGAGACATCTAGTGCAGACCTTGTTGATCCTATTGCAGTAAAGGTAAAATTTGAAGTACCTAAAAAAGATGAAGGAGATAAATCTTTTTCTCCTATTCCTAGCAAAAGAGTAAAAGTGAGTGCAATAGGACCCAGCAAGAGACAAAAAGTGATTGTACCACCTGTACCTAGAAATGTAGTAGTAATTAAAGATGATGATGAAGTTTCAATCAAGAAGAAAACTTGGAAACCAAGAATTGAAAGAGTTAATGAAGATATATTGAAGCATGTAGACTTCACTAAGATAAATAAATTCTATGATCTATATGGATCATTTGAAAGATTGAATTTTGAAAATGCAATGATTACACATATGATTTTGATAGATAAGAAACTTAGCACTATTCATGGTAAGATCCTAGAAGATTTGTATAACAGACTTGTGAATAGAAAATAGAGAGCACAAGAAGAGGACATAAAGATGAGAGAACATGTAATCAGACAGTTCTATGAAGTTAAGGATGAAGATCATTTGAAGAAATTCTTGAAGTCTCTTGGAACTTTATTGAGAACTAAGAGAAGAACAATCCTTATAATGGGAGGCAAAAAGGAGGAAGTACAGAAAGAGACTGAGCAAGCAGTAATGCAAGTTCTTGTAGATATAGTTGTAGGAAAGCATGTTGAATCAAATCCTCAGCAGAAGCAATCAGAGGAACCGCATGCAGAGGAAGTTGGTATTGAAGAAGTCCCATCTTCTTCACATATCAATATTGGCAAAGAATCAATGGACATTGAAGGAACCAAAGTGACACTAGAGTCAGATGATGCAGTATTTCATGATCTAGGAAACATTGTTGACAATTTGGCTTTAGAAGAGCAAGAGAAGATTAGAGAATCAGAAAAGGATACAAAGGTAGTGGAAGCATCAACTGTATCAGAATCAGTTCCAGAAGAGCAGACAGTTAAAGGTAAACAAATTTTGACAGGGGTCACTACCCCTAGTGCACCTGACAATAAGAAGAGACAAATTGGTTCAATTTTTGAAGACCTTGGAAAAGAAGTTGAAGATGATGACCAGCTTGAGTTCATCACATCTCTTAATAAAATTATTTGAAAGAATAAGAAGGTGAAGGACCTTGAAGGAAAAGTTAGAGTTTTGACAGAGAAACTTGAGAGTGTGATCAACACTAAGGTATTTGAATCAGATCCACTTGAGAAAGCTAAAACAGTAATAAACTCTTTTGACTCTGAATTTTCTAACTTAAAGGATATTGCTAGAATAAAAGTTTAGGAAGACTTTGAAGTAGAAATGCAACAAAGTTTAAGTGTAAATATTCAAAATGATATTGGTAATTTGGATGTATGCATAAAGAATTTGAGGAAACATTTTGAGACTGGAAAGAATTTGTATATACAATGCATAAAATTAGAAATCCTAACAGCTGAAGAAGATAAGAAGATCAGAGAGAAGATAGATGCAATTACAGCTGAAACAAACACCTTGACAAGCCCAAATGTAAAGATAAGTTCTGTAGAGAAGAACATAGGGAAGTTAAATGATGAAATCAGAATGTTAGTAGAGGAGAAGAATAGAAAGATGATCAAGATTAACATCTTGAGAGAGCTTATCTCAATCAAGGCCTCAATTGTTGAAGACCAAATTGAGCAGTGTCTTTCAGCAAAGACATATTTTCAGAAGTTTAGCTTTAATTCCCTACAAGCTTGTCAGACAACAACATACAGATTGAGTACTCTACTCAATGTTGCTAAATCCATCAGGAAGAAATGGGAGAAAGATTTTGAATCATTGAAGTTAGAGTTTGGTGACTGTGTTGCAAGCCTGCTAGCTTTGCAATAGCTGATAACAAGGTATCAAGTTTTTTTTTTTTTGAAATTTTTGTACACCCTATCTTTGTCATTGTTGTCAAAGGGGGAGAGATAGTAGAAAATTGATAATATGTTGAGGAAGGATACTCATAAGGGGAGCTATTCTATGGAGTACAATATTGTATATGTGTTGTATAACATTTGGCCATAATTTTGTGTAAATACTTTGAAGTTTTGTTTGCACACTTAGCCAATTTTCCCATATGTTGCCACCAATGACAAAGGGGGAGATTGTTGGCAATTTGGCTAATGTGGATGCATAGATGTTGTCATTATGGCAACATATGATCTCTATTGAGAGTGCAGAATTTGGAATGCAAGTATGGCAAGTTGAAGGAAGAAATTGTCTAAGTATGGATACAGTGATCTTGATAGAGCACCCGATGAAGATTTAGTTGGCGACGTCCACTGGAGAAATATTTTTGTTTGCACAGTTAACTATAGCTTCTAAAAAGTATGAGGATACCCCATCTCAGTGTGCATAAAGTTTGGAGTAGTACGGACAAAGTTATTCAAAGTTTACCGAAGATAATTTTTGCAGATATAATAGTTTTGGACACAATATTAGTGAAAGAGTTAAGGGATTATTTTTTTTTGTCAAAATAATGACTTAACATTATGAAGGGATGACATCCTAGATGTTTACTCTTGGATAAAGATTTTGGAAGCTGACCATATAAAGTTATTAGCTCTAATAACTCATATATTAGGCATACTTGGAATGTAATGAAAAAGTGTAAGTGTATGTGATGTGTAAAAAGAAAGAAAAGGATAACTTGTGATAGTTATATATTGTGATAGTAGCAAAGGCTATTGATGCAAAGTTGTAAGTAGTACCTTACTACAGTCAGAAACATTTTGTATTACCTATTTGGGCAGTGAGCTCAGCTAGTGATCAGGTTTTGTAATCTAACTCCTAACAGGGTTAAGGCTTCTAACAAGGCCTAAAGTCCTTTAACCAGGACATATCTACTATATATTGTAAATTGACTCCTAACAGGGTCCAATATCCCTAACAAGATACTTTTGATTAGTGATCTTTGTGGGTACCATCCCCACCGGAGTTTTCCCTTGGCCAGGGTTTCCTTGAGAACATATCATGTGTTATGAGTTCTGTCTATTTACTACTATGTTTGTTAATCAGCTTGGTAATCTTTGTATGCACTAAAGTAATCTATTATATCCATAAGTGGGCAAAATAAAAAGTTTGGGAAATACTAATTCACCCCCCCCTCTCAGTATTTCCTATTTCTAACAACAACAACATATTCTTCTTTGGCAGTGGACTGAGAAATATAAGGTTATTTCTTACTTGTCCAAGTAACAAGTCTTTCACCAAAGAAAAATGCTCATCCAGTTGTACTCTTTCTGTCATCTATATTTCCAGTCCAATCTACATCAGTGTAGACTCTTAGTTCAAACTTGCCTTCCTTGGGATACCATAATCCATAATCCTCTATTTTCTTCAGCTATCTCAAGATTCTTTTTGCAGCAACCATATGTGAATCCTTAGGATTGGCAAAAAATCTAGCAACAATCTCCACAACATGTGCAATGTCTGGTCTACTGTGTACTACATATATCAATTTACCAATTATAGATCGGTACAATGGATGGTTTACCTCTATAGATTCATCATCTTTAGTCTGTTTTCAGCCTATGACCATCGGTGTTCCAATTGATTTAACATCTTCCATGCTAAATGTTCTCAATACTTCCTTTATGTACTTTGATTGTGTGATGAATATTTGATCATTCTATTGAATAATCTGCAAGCCTAGAAAAAACTTAACCACTCCAAACATAGACATTTCAAATTATTTTCTCATCTCATCAGCAAATCATTTACAGATATGATCTTGTCCTCCAAAAATTATATCATCCACAAATATTTCAGCAATCAAAATAGTATCATCAGACTCTCCTTTCATGTACAAATTGTTGTTTTCACTAGTTCTAACAAAACCAATACTTAATGTAAATAAGTATGCAGCCTTTCATACCAGGCTCTTGGTGCTTTCTTTAAACCATATAAATCTTTGTGTGGTCTACATACCATGTCTTTCTTATCTGGATCAACAAATACTTCTGGTTGTTTTATGTAGACCTCCTCTTCTAGTATACCATTCATAAAAGTAGATTTAACATCCATTTGATAGACTTTAAAGTTCTTATGTGCAACATATGCAAGTAACATGTAGACTCCTTCTAGTCCAGAAATAGGTGCAAAAGTTTCACGATAATCTATACCTTCCTCTTGTGCAGATCCCTTGCAAAAAAGTCTAGCTTTGTTCCTTATAACCTCTCCATTCTCATTCAGTGTATTTTTGAAAATTCATTTAGTACTGATAACATTCTTATCTTTTGGTCTAGGTACTAAAGTCCATGTCTTGTTTTTCTCAATTTGTTCTATTTCTTCATTCATTGTATTTATCCATTCATCATTCTCCAGTGCAACCTTAACATTTTTCGGTTCAAAATCACAAAATAAGCATGTATCTTTTCTTAACTTACTTCTTGTCATCATGCCACCTTGTCTGTCTCCAATGATTTGGTTCTCAGGATGATGTCTTCTAACAAATCTTGCCAGCACTTGATCTCTTCTTTGTTGTTCATCCTATTCAGGTTCATTTCCTTGCTCGGTAGCTCCTTCCTGATCATCAGTTTCCCTTTTCTATTCCTCAGTGTTCTTTTCTTGATGGTCATTCAACTCAGCCTATGGCTTTGGTAGGTACTCTAGATCCTCAATGTAAGTGAATCTACCATTGTCTTCTGTCTGCCTAGTGCTTTCTTTACCATTTTTATCATCAAATTCATCAACTCTGACATTAGCACTTTCAATCATTTTATTAGTAACTTTATTCAGACAATTGTAAGCTTTTCTTTTAGTAGAATATCCAAAAAATATCCCTTCATCACCTTTAGAGTCAAACTTTCCATTTCTATCATCTTTCAGAATAAAACATTTGCTCTGAAGTAACTTATAGTTGGTTTGTGAACAAATCATAACTCGTAGGGTGTTTTGTTTGTGTCCTTCAATTGTACTCAGTTTAGAACATATACAACTATTCTAACTACCTCTCTCTAGTATGTCTAAGAAATATTATTTTCTATCATTAGTGTCCTTGCACAATCAACAATTGATCTATTCCTCCTTTCAACAATCCCATTCTGTTGAGGTGTTCTCGGTGCATAAACTTGTCTTTTTATACCATGCTCATTAAAATAGTTAGTGAATTCATTAGAAATAAACTCACCACCTCTATCATATCTCAAGCATTTTAGTTCTTTCCTAGTTTCTTTCTCTACTTTTGCTTTGTACCATTTAAAGATCTTAAATGCCTCAGATTTCTCCTTTAAAAGCATTACAATAATTAATCTAGTGTAATCATCAACCAATAGAATGAAATATCTATCTCCATAGTAACTCTGAGTTCTCATGGGAACACATAAGTCAGTGTGAACTAACTCCAAGACTCTCTTTGTTGAATAGTATTTACTCTTAAAAACTAGATTTTGTCATTTTACCTTTTTGACATTCATGACATAGAACACGATCAGGCTTTGTTAGGCTAGGTAGAGCTCTAACCTTTTTCTTTCTACTGATCTTAATCATGTTATCAATGTTTACATGACATAACCTTTTATGCCATAACCATGCATCCTCATTTTCATCATTAAACAAGAAGACTCAGCATTTTCAAGATAAAACAAGTTACCTTTGGATTGTGCTTCTGTTCCAACAAGTTTTCCTCCATCATCAAATATATTTACCTTCTTGCTCTCAAAAGCTACTTAGTGACCTGAGTTGTTAAGCTGTGCCACACTTAGAAAATTTTAATTTAGTCATTCTACCCAATAAGCATTATCACATTTGATTTTATCATTTATCGGTAAAGATCATTTTCCTCTAACCATACATGGTGTATCATTACCCATTTTTATAGATCCTCCATTATATTTCTCAAGATGATCAAACTTTTCTTCATCACCAGTCATGTGATGTGTAAAGCCACTATCAATGATCCATGTATGATTTTTATTAACTTTTTTAGAAAGTAAAGTCCACCAAGATAACTGAGAGGGGGGGGGGGGGGGTTGAATCAATTATCAGATAATTATAACCTTTCTCAACTTCAACAACATTTAACCATGTAAGCAATGTAATTACCAACCATAGAAAGATATTCATACACAATGACACAATAACACAAGATATGTTGACTAGGGAACCTCTTGATCAAAGAGTAAACCCCGGTGGGAATGATGCCCACAAAAGCTGCACTAATATAAATATTCCTTGTGAAAGGATGAACTTTGTTAGGAGTCTTATGAAATACATTCAGTACATATGAATCCCTGTTAAAAGATTCTAACCCTGTTAGGAGTTATGGAAGACAGAAGGACCCACTGCCCAAACAGCTTCAGGGTAAGATCACTAAACATGCTGTCCAAATGACCTTAATATTATTCAGTAGAATAATATGAAATATGTTACCTCCTTACTATGCCAAACCACACTCACCGCTACACCAGATCTCAATTCCAGATCTTTGTACTTCGCATGTCTTCCTTCACAATTTCACTTTCACAACTTCATTAGCTCTTTTCTTCACTTCATGCTTACATTCGCATTCAACCATACCATGCTCACACTTCTTTCACATTACTACCACACTACATTCAATAAAGAAAAACATTCCTTCCTTTATACCACACTCAAATAATTACAAATGAGTCGGCACACAGATACAAAATAAAAGTTTCCACACGCTACATCAAAATTACACAAAGCTGTCGGCTTCCAGATGTAATAACTCTTCACTCATGAAACCTCAAAGTTTGCACTATGAACCACATCACTATCAATGTGTCTCAACCTTCCTTTTAATTGCACAAAACCAGATTCCATCCCGATTAGGAGATATCATCCGATTTCCACAAACCGCTACTCAGGAACACTGCCTGAATACTGATTCCACCAAAATGCTCATAACTTCTATGAATAAATGAATTTCTATTTGTGCTTTTAGCCATATAAAAATAACATATCAAAGAATATAACCTCAACATTTCATAGCTCCATCTACAATATCCCACGTTTGCTAGTCAAAACACTGTCTGCTTCTCTGCTAGTCTCCAGAAGATCACTGTGTTGACATCAATGATAATCATAGTCATGAATGCAACAACAACTACTATAGAATGACTACCAACATCCAGAATTCATTCCTAACAATCTCCCCCATTGGAATTGATGGAAACATAGATGAGAAATATCCAATGTTCCAAAAATCCAATACTGTTGCTCTAACAAACATTTCAAATCTTGCTTCATTATCCTATTTAGTTCTCTCCAACAGATGGTACAAGTGATTTTTCATGTACACTTCTCCCCCATTGACATCAATGATATAAATTTCATCACTATGTCAACAACAAATCAATGTCAATAGACACTATTTAGAAAATACATTCACAAGAGTCCTCATGACTCAGCTCACATACTCCCCCATAGAGGAAGTACCAACATCCAATCCAGAAGAAAGATAGGGCTCATATACCACTGGATGGATGCAACCAGCTGCATCATTACTCAAAAGTAGGCTGGGGCATAACCCCAAGCATACCTCTCAGATACTCAAATGTATCCTTAGGTAAAGGCTTTGTAAATATGTCTGCTATCTGTTCCTTTGTGCTTATGTACTCCAGTTTGACTTCTTTTTCAACAACTTTCTCTCTTACAACATGATACTTGATCTCTATATGCTTAGTCTTAGAATGTAAAATAGGATTCTTAGACATACTAACTATACTGGTGTTGTCACAATGTATGACAATAGGCTCAACAAACCTAATTCCAATATCCTTCAGCATCTGCTTCATCCAAATTATCTGGTTACAATTGTTTGTTGCTGCTATATACTCTACTTCTGCTATGCTCTGTGAAATACAATTTTGCATCTTGCTTAGCCAAGAAACTAATCTTCCTCCAAGAAAAAAGGCTCCAACACTGGTGCTTTTCTTGTCATCAACACTACCTCCCCAATCAACATCTGTATATGCACATAGGGTAAAATCATTAGATTTTTCATACCACAATCAATAGTCCATTGTACCTCTTAAATATCTCAGTATCCTCTTTACTGCTGCATAATGTGACTCTCTAGGTTCAGCTTGAAATCTTTCTACCATTCCAAATGAATATTGTATATCTAGTCTAGTATGTGTTAAGTATTACAATCCTCCAATCATGGATTTGTATTTCTTCTGCTCAACTGCTGGTGTTTCATCTTTGCTAGATAGTTTATGTCCTGTAACGATAGGTGTTCCAACTGGTTTACAGTTTTCCATTCCAAATCTTTTCAGCAAATCATTCAAGTACTTTTTCTGACATACAAAGATACCATCACTATTTTGTGTTATTTGTAATCCCAAAAAGTATTTAATCTGACCAATCATACTCATTTCAAATTTAGTCTTCATTTCATCAGCAAATTTGTCACTAGCTTCATCTTCTCCTCCAAAGATAATGTCATCAACAAAAATAACTATAATCAACAAACCATTTTCAATTTCTTTTGTGTATAGATTGTTATCAGCTATTCCTTTAGTAAATCCCAATTTCAACAAATACTTATCTAGTCTAGCATACCAAGTTCTAGGTGCTTGCTTTAGTCCATATAATGCTTTTTTTAGTTTACATACCATGTCTCCTTCTTGAGTCAAAGGAAAACCTTCAGGCTGCTCAATGTAGACTTCTTCTTCCAATTCTCCATTTAGAAATGCTAACTTCACATCCATCTGATACACTTTGAATTTCTTAAAAGATGCATAGGGCAATAACATTCTTACTACTTCAATTCTTGTCATAGGTGCAAAAGTTTCTTCATAGTCAATTCCTTCTTGCTGCGAGTATCCTTTACAAACTAATCTTGCTTTGTTTCTTACTACTTCTCCTTGTTCATTCATCTTGTTTCTGAATACCCATTTAGTTCCAATCACATTCTTGTCTTTAGGTCTAGGGACCAATTCCCATGTCTTGTTCTTTTCAATTTGATCTAGTTCTTCTTTCATAGCATTAATCCAATGTTCATCTTCACAAGCTTCACTAGTAGATTTAGGTTCAATTTGAGAAATCAAACATAAATGTACCTTATTCCAAGTCAAAACTCCTCTGTCCAAACTTCTAATAACTTGTTCAATAGGATGATGTCTTGATATATACCTGTTCAGTGTCATAGTTACAGATCTTGCTTCAACTGTAGATTCTTCTCTAGATTCCTCTTTGGTTCCTTCTAGAGGACTCTCATTCAATAATTCACTGTCAGTCTCATAGAATAATTCAGTAGTTTCAATGTTAGGCTAAGGATGAGCTTCTTCATCAGATTCATAGTCAAGCATTCTTTCATAAATTTTAAACTTCTCATCAACTTTAACATTTGTGCTTTCAATAATAGTTTTTGTTCTCTTATTGTAACATCTATATGCTTTTCTCTTCAAAGAATATCCAAGAAAAATACCTTCATCACTTTTAGGATCAAACTTTTCAATATCATCATCTCTTTTTATATAACATTTGCCTCCAAAAATTCTAAAATATTTAACTGAGGGTGCATGTCCAAACCATAATTCATAAGATGTCTTGTCTGTGTCTGCTTTGATTTATACTCTGTTCATTGTATATACTATTGTATTCACTGCTTCTCTCCAAAATATCTTCGCCAAATCATTCTCAAATAACATAGCTCCTGCTGCTTCAGTCACTGACCTGTTTCTTCTTTCTGTAATACCATTTTGTTTAGGTGTTCTAGGGGCTAAAAACTCTCTTAATACCATTCACTTCACAAAAAGTGTTAAACTCTCTAGAAGTAAATTTTTCACCTCTATTAGATCTCAAACATTTAATATTCATTCCAGATTCATTTTCAACTTTATTTTTAATGATCTTAAACTTATCAAATGCTTCAGATTTTTCTTTCAGAAATGCAATCCACATCATTCTTGTAAAATCATTAACAAGAATCATAAAATACCTTTCTCCATAGAATATTCTAGTCCTGGTAGGACCGTTCAAGTCTGTATGAACAATCTCCAACTTCTCTACCGATGTGAACTTCTTACTAGGAAATGAACTTCTCTTTTGCTTAGCCATCACACATTCTTTGCAAATCATGTTAGTAGGCTTCATAATTTTAGGCAAATCCCTTACTGCAAGTGTAGTACTCACTTTCACAATGTTATCAAAGTTTATATGACAAAACCTTCTATGCCATAACCAACTGTCATCAATTTTAGTAATCAAACATGTCATCTTAGTAAGATTCAACTGAAATACATTACCTCTGGTTCTAGATCCAGTTCCAATTAGATTTCCATCTTTATCCTTTATCACACAAGTTTTCTCAGTAAACCAAACTTGATATCCCTTATCCACTAACTATCCAACACTCAAAAGATTATGTTTCAATCCATCAACAAAGTAAACATCATTAGTATTAGTCTTTCCATCAAGAGTAATAGATCCTATACCTTTAATTAAACAAGGTGCATTGTTACCAACTCTAACAATTCCTCCATCATAATTGTTAAACTTTATGAACTTCTTCATGTCACCAGTCATATGGTGTGAACAACCACTATCTATAATCCAATCAGCCTTCTTTTCAACTTGGGAAACTAATGCTTTTTCTTCCTTAACATCAGATTTAGAATTCTCTTCTTTAATTGCTACAAATCCTATTTCATCATTAATCTTAGTATCACTTTCACTCAAAGTTCTTTCTATACTAGTTTCAAGATCTTCATCATTAGCATAATAACATTCCTTAGATCTTCTAGGCTTGAAATTATTTCTGTACTTCTTAACTCTCTTAGGACATTTAGATGCAAAATGACCATATTCTTGACAAGTCCAACATTTAAAAATTTTCTTACCGTCTGGTTCTCTTTTCACAAGCAAGGCAATACCTTCTTCAATCTTTTTATGTTCTTCACTTCTAGATCTGCTGCTGCTGGCATAATCTCCACTCACACTGGTACTTCTTGACAAATTAGGATGAATATTAAGAGCACTGAATGCCATCTCCATTCTAGGTAAGTCTCCTCATACCCTCAGGTTCATTTCTGCTACTTCCAATCTTCCAAGAAGAGTCTCTCTTGTAAAGTTTGTAGTACAAGTTATAGCTTGTTCAATCATCTTTGTTTTCTGCTTAAATATAGGAGTCAATGTCCTCAGAATTTTCAATATCACTTCATTCTCTATCTTTGTTCCTCCAAAAGCTTTTATTCCTGCAACAATTTCTGACATTCTACCAATATAGCATCTAACAAATTCATCTTCCATCATTCTTATATCTTCAAATGCACATATCCAATTATGTAATCTAGCTCTCTTTGCATGTTCATCACCTTTAAAAGTAGAGTGTAAAGCTTTCCAAATTTCATGGGCTTTTGTTAAACATTTTACCTGACTGTATTCATTCTCTGAAAGTGCTGTCAAAAGTGCTTCTCTTACAAGTATGTTACACATGAATAGATCTAGCTCATCTTTAGATCCTATCTCAAGATTATCTTCTCCAATGATAGTCTTCTCATTATTTGTAATCAACCAATAACTTGGTCCTAAACATAGTAGATGTGTCTTCATCTTCTCTTTCTAGCTGTCAAAATTTACTCCATCAAACTTAGGGCTTTCTTTCTTGAAATTCACCATGGATCTCCTTAAGCTGTTAAACTTTTCTTTCAAGGACCTGTCGCTCTGATACCAATTGTTAGAAAGTAAAGTCCACCAAGATAATTGAGAGGGGGGCTGAATCAGTTATCAGATAATTATAACCTTTATCAACTTCAATAGCATTTAACCATGTAAGCAATGCAATTACCAACCATAGAAAGATATTCATACACAATGACACAATAACACAAGATATGTTGACTAGGGAACCTCTTGATCAAAGAGTAAACCCCGGTGGGAATGATGCCCAAAAAAGATGCACTAATATAAATATTCCTTGTGAAAGGATGGACTCTATTAGGAGTCTTATGAAATACATTCAGTACATATGAATCCCTGTTAGGAGATTTTGAATCCCTATTAAAAGATTCTAACCCCGTTAGGAGTTATGGAAGACAGAAGGACCCACTGCCCAAACAACTTTAGGGTAAGATCACTGAACACACTGTCCAAATGACCTTAATATTATTTAGAAGAATAATATGAAATATGTTACCTCCTTACTATGCCAAACCGTACTCACTACTACTCCAGATCTCAATTTGAGATCTTTGTACTTCACATGTCTTCCTTCACAATTTCACTTTCACAACTTCATTAGCTCTTTTCTTCACTTCATGCTTACATTCACATTCAACCATACCATGCTCACACTTCTTTCACATTACTACCACACTACATTCAATAAAGAAAAACATTTCTTCTTTTATACCACACTCAAATAATTACAAATGAGTCGGCACACAAATACAAAATAAAAGTTTCCACACGCTACATCAAAATTACACAAAACTATCAGCTTGTAGATGTAATAACTCTTCACTCATGTGACCTCAAAGTTTGTGCTATGAACCACATCACTATCAATGTGTCTCAACCTTCCTTTTAACTGCACAAAACTAGTTTCCATCCTGATTAGGAGATATCATTCGATTTCCACAAACCGCTACTCAGGAACACTGCTTGAATACTGCTTCCACCAAAATGCTCATAACTTCTATGAATAAATGAATTTCTATCTGTGCTCTTAACCATAGACAAATAACATATCAAATAATATAACCTCAACATCACATAGCTCCAATTACAATATTCCATGTGCACTAATCAAAACACTGTCTGCTTCTCTGCTAGTCTCTAGAAGATCACTATGTTGACATCAATGACAATCATAGTCATGAATGCAACAAAAAATGCTATAGAATGACTGCCAACATCCAACATTCATTCCTAAAAGCCTTTATAAATGAGTGTTGTCTCTACATACCTTTCTTCTTCCTTAGAATCATCCTTCATTGCAACAAATACTACTTCAATGTCATCATTTATGTCAGTATCAGTATCAGTATCATTCTCTTCAATGATGTAACATACCTTTTTTCCTTTATCATTATTGTCTTGATTATCTCTATTGTAGTGTTAGTAACTTTTGTTGTTTCTCCTCCCATAGCTTCCTTCACCAGATCGATCTTGGTTTCTATCATCTTCTTTCTTGTTTGGGCATCTGGTAGCAATATAACCAAGTTCTTTGTAGTTAAAACATGCTAAAGGTAATTTACCCCTATATCTACTTTTACCTTTAGGTAATCTCTTGGCCATAAGATCTTCAAGTTCATCAAGCTCATCATCAGTATTACTATCACTATTATTCTTTAAATCATGTCTACTACTAGACTTACTGATCTTCAAAGAAGACATAAAATTAGATTCAATAGATGGTACAACATTATTATCAAAATTGTTTAGCTCAAAAGTTGTTAGCTTACCAATCATATTATCAAGAGTAAGAGTACTACCAGGTACAGACCTCATTTCATGTATTGGAGATATTTTGATTGCATATGAAGGCAATAAGGTTCTCAGAATTGTGGTTACCACTTTATCTTCATCAATGACACCACCAAATCTTTGTATAACATTAACTACCTCCTTTATTCGGTTTATATACTATACTATATTCTCTCCTTCTTTCATTTTTATATCATCAAATCTCCCTCTTAAACTTTCAGCTCTGGCTCTTTTCACATTGTCATCTCCATCATAAACTTGAGCAAGTTTGTCCCACATTACCTTTGAAGTAAGGCAATCCTTGAGATCTTCAAATTCGGCATTAGATAGAGCAACAACAATCTCCATCATAGTAATATTATGCTCATGTCTATCTCTTAATTCATCAAGAGTCAAAGGTCCTATAAGCAGTGCTAAGTAGCCATTATCCAATAGGGTGAGGGTAGAATTCCCAATTCCATATATATGAATTCTCATTTAGCTTTTCCATATTGTAAAGTTGTCCTTGTTCAGCTTTGGCACTTCCCTCTTATACATTTTGTGATGTTTCTACTAAAGTCCTTAAAACTCTGTTCCAAGCAACCAATATGCTCTGATACCAATTGGTAGAATAACTAAGAAGGGGGGGGGGGGGGTGAATCAATTAGATCAATTATCCAATAGTCCCAATTACAAAATGTATAGCTATAAACAAATTCAACAAACTTCTACAACTCGGTAACATAAAATACTAAACCGTCTGTGCCTTTACCGATTACCAGTTAATTACTCACAGTGATTATCAACCAAATCAAATATGCAATATGTAAATTATGATAACCAAAAAATCATCATAGAAACACATAACACAAATATTTAACGTGGAAACCCTGTTAAGGGAAAAACCACCTGGGACCGGTAACCCAAAATATTTTTCACTCTTGTAAAAAAATGTGCTAAGGACAATGTGATTGCTTCTCAAACTATTTCCTCTTGTAAAACAACCAAGAATTATTTAATATATTTTTACCAACCCATGCATAGCCCAAGGGAGGAAGAAAATATGAAAAGTAAAGTATTCTAAACATGATAATTATTATTTTCACATAAAAGATCCTATTGTAAATAATGTAGATGATGATATAGACAATAATGTTGTTGATAATAGCAATGATGATGCTAAAAATGTTGATCCCAAAGATTGTAATTATATTTATAAGGTTATATAAATCAATCATGAGAATGATTCAAGGTTATCTAAAGCATTAACCCTAGACAACAATGACATTATATAATTTATACAATCCATTATGATCATCTTTTGCTACTTCTAGATTTTATTTTGAGATTTTTTTCATCAACATTTCAGATCACACTCCATGATCCATCACCATTTTTCATTTCCTTATGAACTATTTCATCTTGATGATGGATGGAGGATTGTAATTTGAAAAATTTATGAAAAATTACCACAAAATCTAATCTAGAAGCAACAAAAGATCATTGACCCTAGCTCCCAATGATAAATAAAGAGACTCATCATTAGAGAATGGTACTTTTTTAGAACTCATAGTAGCTCCATATAATATTCTTGACATTGATCCTCTCACATGTTTTCCACCTTCCCTAAATAATGTTCAACAATATGAGGAGGTAGATTATATGCTTGAATATCTCCTTTTGTGTAGTGGATTTATTTTGTATGTTTTCTTTTCCTATGATGTGTTTCTTGATATTGTCTATGTGTTATGTTAAGCTCTCTTTAGATGACCATTTTTTATCTGTTGGCATAAGGAAATGAAGGGACTAAACTTGTCATTAAATTCTTCCATTTGTATCTTAATTCCTCTATATGTGGTGTCTATGTTATGTCATATATGCATGCTATTATTGTAAATAAGCATTTGTGTTGTCTACTCGGGGACAATGAAAGATATTGAGACCTATCTCTTTTTGGTCTCCACCATGTTGACCCAAAAGAACCTTTTGGTTTGTCTTATGTTCTCTTCTTCCATTATACTCAAAGTTCTAGTACCATTAGGGAGTGAGTTAAATTTAGTATAATTATACCCAACATACACGAGTTATTGTTAATATTACTTAGAATAATAAAGAGGGGGGGGTTAATCATTTTTTTTCAAGTCTAGATGTACCAATTGAACTTTTAAACACTTCAACAATCTCAGATCTAATCACCAACATAGCTCAGTCTCAAAAGTATATATATCAGAAACATATAACATGGAGTCCACTGTCCAAAAGTAATTAACTTGCAAAATATAGAAACATTCACATCAGAACATTCACACAAGTATAACAACAAGATTTATAGTGGAAACCCAACTTGGGAAAAACCACTTTGTAACATGTTAGTGATATTTTCACTCTTCTGAAGTGTCTCTGTGAAAAGCTAACCATGTTAAAGGTTTACAAACTCACTGTTAGGTGTGAACCTATTAAAGGATTTAAATATTTTGTCAAAAGTGATGTGGTTAAAGGATTTAAGTATATTCGATTAGAATTCCACCTTGATTAAAGGATTTAATCAATGATTGTTAGGTCAACCTTGATTAAAGGATTTAGACTGATACAATGGTTAGAAAGTAATAGTAGTTTCTGATCTGAAAAACATACAACTCACTTTGCAAATAACAAATCCAATTTACACATATATGCTTATTTACTGACCAAGTCCCATTTCCATCTCCATCACTCATCTACTCCGAATTCACTTCAAGCAATCACAACTTTGATAAACTCCATCACAATTTCACCTTCAACTTTCTACTTAGACTTGTCAGTGAATAACATCAACAACTTTAGCACATGATGTAACCTCACAATTAGGTTTTCCTTTATACCTCCTCAATTAGGTAGATCCATCTTTTGCCGCTTAATCTTCTTCGTAGATCTTAGGCTTAGGTCAAATTCATTGAATCCTTCCAACATTTAAGTTCTTCATCCTTCCTTCTAGATACATCTTCAAAATTCTTAATGAATCCATAATAAAATGATTTAACATACATTAAACTATCTATACAATCAATTAATAAATTCAACATGATTTACATAACCCATGAATTCAACTATGTTAGCTGGGAATCTCAATTCTTTCTCCAAATGGAAATTACAGATAATCAGTCAATACTGTGTTCATCTCCTTGGTCATCACTACGTAACTCGATCATCTCTACAAACTGTCTTCCTTGATTGATACTGTCTTGCTCGGTAAATTCATGTCACTCAGCATAAACTAATGTTTGGTCAATGCTAAATTTACTCAGCATATACTGGCGCTCTCTTGATACTAACATCACTCAGCTTAAACTAGATTTCTTCACTTTTTCTTGGTTAAGACTATTTCTTCTATCTTTCCTCTTACTTAGATAAACAATACATTATCTTATCAATGTGCCAAATAATCAAATACCCATTGAAGTATCAAATAAATCAACCTTTCCTTAGGTTCTCTTGTTATCTCCCTTGCCCTAATCCTTTTTATCAATCAATAGATATAGTACTTTCTTAGATAGAAACTATCTTACCAGTTAATGTTTGACATCAATGACAATACAACAATTGTTTCAATTGAATTTTCCAACAATCTCCCTCTTTGGAATTGATGGAAACACTACATGAATAACATATGATTTACCAACCAATCCAAAAAAAATTGTTAGTGCATCAGAAAGATTTATAATATCCTTAGCTTCATTCTAATTCACAACAACTTATCCTTGCTTGACCATTCACACAATTATCCCTCTAAATCTTTTTTTGTATCTGTCTCCCTCTGATTTTTTGAATCTATGAATCTCAGAACATATACCTCAGTGTTCTTTATTTCTATGTTTTCATCTGAATCTCTCCCTCTTTGACTATAATGCCAAAACAGTGTCTAGCACTTACATCTTTCATATGTAAATGTCATCTTGTCAGTTTAGTATCACTATTTCTCCCTCTGTCTTCTTTCTTATGACTGATTATTAGCTTTTCTTTACTTTTCACAATTCTAGGCAACTCCTAAAGTGTGACCTTTCTTGCATCAATTTGTTAGATATTATATGTAGCACATTTGATGTAGTGCTCCTAGTTGACTAGGCACCCCCAGTTAGGTGAAACACCCCTAATTTACCTCTAAGATATTCATGAGCATCCTTAGGTAAAGCTTTTGTGAATATGTTTGCTAGTTATTCCTTTGTATTAGCATATTCCATTCTTACTTCTTTATCTTGTACCAGTTCCCTCAAGTAATGATACTTGATAGCAATATGTTTAGTCTTTGTGTACATCACTGGATTCTTTGATATGTTGATATCACTTGTGTTATCATAGAAAATAACAACCGACTTAGTGATTTCCTCTTTTATTCCTTTCAACAATTGCTTGATCCATACCAGATTTGACCAATTCACTGTAGCTGCTACATACTCAACTTCTGCTATAGATTGGTAAATATAGTTATGTTTCTTGCTTGTCCAGGAGACTAATCTATTTACTAGAAAGAATGCTCCACCACTTGTACTTTTTGTTAGAATAACTAAGAGGGGGGGTGAATTAGTTATCCGCAGTCCCAATCACAAAATGTATATCCAAAAATAATTTACTAAAACTTATGCATCTCGGTAACATAAAATAGTATTCTGTCTATGCTTTTACTGATTACCAATTAATAACATATAGTTCTTACTGATCAAATCCAATATGCAACATGTAAAGTATGACAAAAAACAATCATCAAAATTGACACATAACACAAGAGATTTAAAGTGGAAACCCTGTAAAGGGAAAAACCACCTGGGATCGAAAACCCAAAACTTGTTCACTCTTCTGAAGTGAGGTCGGTGAAGACCCAACCCTGTTAAAGGTTACAAACACACTATGAGGTGTGAACTTGTTAGAGGATTTTAGACCAACTATTATTGTCCACCCAACATTCACTATGGGGTTGACATGATAACAGATGTACACTCTATGAATGACACTAAAAGACTTTCTAGTCCACTCTGTTAAGAGATTTATCTATTTACAATGGTTAAAATGCAACAATAGTTGATATGATTACAACACAACTTCAATTATAGATTATCATATCTATGTTAAGCTCATTCAAATCCTCTGATCAATATATCAATTCTATTTCAATCAATATTCAGTAACTTACTGTTGCTCGGTAATAGCTTTTTGATGCTCGGTAATCTTTGCAGTTTGGTTCTCCTTAACCAATCTGATCAGGCATGCATGAATCTTGTTCATGCAATATAACTACAGTCTCCTTCTTTCGACATAATTTCATCATGAAATCCTAGTCTCTTAAATAGACAAGTAAACCATTTTAATTCCATCCATCAGATTTTGTCGCTTAATCTCCTTTGTTGATTTTGCTGCTTAAACCTTCCTCGGCTGATGTGTCAGTAACACATTTTGTTTCAATCCCTTAGATCTTCTTCAAATTATGTTAGCCTTCGATCTTTGTAACAAACATTAACTTCAACTCTGATTATGAGGTACTTTACAACTCATCAACTTCCATCAGGTAAACTAGTCATTTAGTTCTTTTCTTCTAGTCAGTTAACAAAGAAATATATCGGTCAACACAAGCTCGATTTCTACTATGCTCAGTATACACTACACTATGTCGGTGTATACTAGAATGCTTCTTTTACCAATAACACTGCTTTGTGCATTTTTCTCTATCCTTCATCATAGATGAATGCAATATAATCAAGTCAATAACATAAGGTCATAGACTCATTCATAAGTTACCCAATGTATTCCTTATTCTTATCTGTCATATCCATCTTCCTCATGTAGATATATCTATTCTTCATCTCTTTTCTTCTTCTTTCTACAGATTTCTGGGTAAATTAACTTACAAGATAAGTACTGTCAAAACTAGTTGACATCAATGACAACATATTAGTGATTTAATCATCTTACATATCTAATCAACAACTCAATGATCTTAAATTATAGATCTTCAAGTCATATAGTTTATTCAAATCAGTTGTAGTTCATCAATCTCTCGCTTTGGCATTGATGGCAACACAAGCAATATGAAATATGACATACACATACCAAACATCTACAACTCTATCAACAAATGTTGTAACTCAGTACAAGCTCTCCCTAGTTTAATATGTTTAATCACTATGTTACATAAAAGAATTTGCAGGTGTAGACTAACTTCTGCAGATATGATCTTTTCATCTTGCAGGTTTTCTTCTATTCTTAGTAACTGATCTTCAATGGTCTCCCTTTTCTGTATCACTCCCTTTGTCTTTGGCTTCATATTCTTCATATTGATCTCTCTCCCTTTGACAACAATGCCAAAGAGAAATAAAAACATACAGCTCTATAGTAGCCATGTAACTCTTTGTTGTCCAATGCATTCTCTGTATCTTGGTATACTGATATGCAAATCTGTTCCAGTACTTCATCCTTTCACAACCTTAGGTAGAAGTCCAAAGTGTGAACTCTGCTGCATCAACATGTATGATCTTCTGATAAGATTAGGCTGATGCAACTTCTAGATCACCTTAGTGACCAGTAGACAGGGGACGGACCCAAAGTCTAGTCCTCAAGTATTCATATGTATCCTTCGGTAGAGGCTTTGTAAATATGTCAACAAGTTTTTATTTTTATGTAACAAATTCTAGCTTCACTTGCTTCTCCTATACTTGTTCCCTTAAGTAGTGATACTTAATAGATATATGATTTTTTTTACAATGCATCACTGAATTCTTTGAAATATTAATAGCACTAGTGTTATCACAATATATAATCACCGACTCAATGATTACCTCATTCATACCTTCTAACACTTTCTTGATATATGCAATATTTGAATAGTTAGTAGTAGTAGAAACATACTCTGCTTCAATTGTAGACTAGGAAATGCAAGCCTATTTCTTACTTATCCATGTAAGAAGTCTTTCACCAAAGAAGAATGCTCCTCCGGTGGTACTCTTTCTATCATCCACATTTCCAGCCCAATCAACATCGGTGTATACCTTTAGTTAAAACTTGCCTTTATTAGGATACCATAGTCCATAATATTTAGTTTTCTTTAGGTATCTTAAGATTCTCTTTGTAGTAACCATGTGTGACTCTCTAGGGTTTGTAGAAAATTTAGCAACTATTCTCACAACATGTGCTATATCAGGTCTACTGTGAACTACATACATTAACTTACCAATCATGGATCAGTACAATGTCTGGTTTACCTTAGTAGTTCCATATTCTTTAGTCAGTTTACATCCAGTGGCCATTGGTGTTCCCATAGGTTTAGCATCTTCCATGCCAAATGTCTTCAATACTTCCTTTATATATTTAGATTGTGTGATGAATATACCATCATTCTGCTGAATCACTTGTAAGCCTAGAAAGAACTCAATCTCTCCAAACATAGACATTTCAAATTCACTTTTTATTTCATCAGAAAATGACTTACAAATATGATCTTGTCCTCCAAATATTATGTCATCCACAAATATCTCAGCAATCAAGATAGTATCATTAGAATTTCTTTTCATGTATAGATTACTGTTCTCACTTGTTCTAACAAATCCAATATTCAACAAATAGTTATGTAGCCTCTCATACCAGGCTCTCAGTGCTTTCTTTAAACCATATAAAGCTTTATATAATCTACATACCATATCTTTGTTTTCTAGATCAACGAACCCTTTAGGTTGTTCTATGTAGACTTCTTCTTCTAGTATCCCATTCAAAAAAGAAGATTTAATATCCATTTGGTAAACTTTGAACTTTTTGTGTGCAACATATGCAAGTAGTTCATTCTAACTCCTTCTAATCTAGTAACATGTGTAAAAGTCTCACCATAATATATTCCTTCCTCATGTGCATATCCCTTGCATACTAACCTAGCTTTGTTCCTTGTTACCTCTCCATTCTCATTAAGCTTGTTCTGAATATCCACTTAGTACCGATAACATTCTTGTCCTTAGGTCTAGGTACTAAACTCCAAGTTTTGTTCTTCTCTATCTATTCTATTTCCTCTTTCATTGCATTAACCCATTCATCATTTTCTAATGCAACTTTTACATTCTTCATCTCATATTCACAAACTAGACATGTACCTTGTCTTGCTTTACTTCTTATTTGCATGCCAGCTTGTCTGTCTCCAATGATTTGTGTCTCAGGATGATGTCTTCTGACAAATATCACCAATATCTGATCTCTTCTTTCTTGTTCATCCTGTGCAGGTTCATTTTCTTTCTCAGTAGGTGCTTTCTGCTCGTTGGTTTCTTTTTCTTGTTCCTCGATATTTTTTTCCTGTTCCTCAGTATTTTTTTCCTATTGACTGGTTGTCACTATCTATGGCATTGATAGGTACTCTGGTTGTTCAATGTAATTGAATCTACCATAGTCTTCTAGTTCCTTTGTGGTTTCCTCTGTATTCTTATCATCAAACTCATCAACCTAAACATTAGTACTTTCAATCATTTTATTAGTTACTTTGTTAAGACACTTGTATGCTTTACTTTTAGTGGAATATCCCAAAAATATCCCTTCATCACCTTTTGAGTCAAACTTCCCATTTCTTTCATCTTTCAGAATAAAGTATTTACTTTCAAAAACTCTGAAATAACTTACAATGGGTTTGAGACCAAACCATAACTCATAGGGTGTCTTATTAGTGTCCTTCTTTAGTTGTACTCAGTTCACAACATTTAAAACTATGCTAACAACTTCTCTCTAGTATGTTTGAGCAACATTCTTTTGTAACATTAGTGTCCTTGTATAGTCAATGATTGACTTATTCATCCTTTTAGCTATTCCATTTTGTTGTGTTGTCCTCGGTGTAGAGACCTATCTTTTAATACCATGCTCATTACAAAAGTTACTAAATTCATCAAAAATAAATTCACCACCTTGGTCAAATCTTAAGCATTTCAATTCTTTACCAGTCTCTTTCTCAACTTTTGCTTTATACCACTTGAACATCTTAAATGCCTCTAATTTTTCTTTCAAGAACATGACTATCATTAATCTAGTATAATCATCAACAAAAAGAATAAAACATTTGTCTTCATAGTAGCTTTGAGTTCTCATAGGACCACATAGGTCGGTATGCACTAACTCAAGTAATTTCTTTGTTGAATAATCCTTGCTTTTGAAACTAGATTTTGTCATTTTACCTTTCTGATATTCATGACACATAACATGATCATGCTTACATAAGTTAGGTATAACTCTAAAATTTTTCTTTTTATTGATCTTAATCATGTTATCAAAATTCACATGACATAACCTTATATGCCACAACCATGCATCTTCATCTTTCATCATTAAACAAGAAGACTGATCATTATCAAGATAAAAAAATTACCTCTTGTTTGTGTTCCAGATCTAATAAGTCTTTCTCCATCATCAAATATCTTCACTTTCTTTCTCTCAAAAGCAACGCGGTGGCTTGAATTGTTCAGCTGTGTTAGGAATGGGAACACTGAGAGGGGGGGTGAATCAGTGTTCATTGTATATTTATCTTTTTACTTAATCTTTAATCTAAACTTAAGTGCTTAAGTACTGAAATGAAAATCCACATAAACATGAAACATTAAATCAACACATAACACCAATATGGTTATGGGGAAACCCAAATAGGTAAAAACCCTGGTGGGAATTGACACCCACTAATATTCTGTACTAGTGTTTAGTGATCCTTGTTAGAAGATCCTTAACCCTGTTAGGAGTTGCTTTACAATGTATTAAGTACAATAGACCTTGTTAAGGGTTGGACCCTATTAGGAGTCTTTTACAATAGTCCCTATTAGAGGAGTGGACACACTGTCCTAGAGCTCACTTCTTAAGTGGTGAAGGCTGCAACCTTCTTATCTCAGATACACACTATATCTACTGGATGAACTATTACTGTGACACAGCTTCTCAAATTAGTTCCTTTGATGCGCTGATGCTTTGAACTATTGCAAAGGTCTAATACATATTATAGACTCTTCACACAATTCTTCTCTTCTTATCACAACTCTATATCAACTTCCATTCTAATTACAATGGGCACAACTTATATTTATATGCGCTTACAAAATAAACAACTAGGTCGGCCCTTAAACCTATTACATACAATGCTTCCAAATGAATTGGCTTAAGAATGTTTACAATAAAACATATATACATGTCAAAAACCTAATTACAATAGGCTCATATTCTTTACATCATTAGGATATAGCCACAACTCAAAATGATAATAGTTGGCTACTTACTCTGTTCTTCACTGGCACACACTGGCTGTGCAACTTCAACTGCCTGTATCTTTCTCATACTTGCATATCTAATCATGAAATCATAGACTAAGCATGAATATAGTCTAACCAACTTAACTTCCAGGGCATACACCATAACTTGGTCATATGCACGTGTGCTAATGCTCTGAGCTGCAGGAACTTTGTACACTGTCCAGTCTTCAACACTTAACTGATTTCTGATCTTCTCATTAAGTGCGCTAACTCCAAACTACTATATGACTTTGTTTCCATAATGACAACACTATATTAAGTCATATACATTAGTATAGCCAACTTTCCAACAATATCCCCCTTTGTCATTGATGGCAACAAAGGAATATGGCCAAGTTTGTAATTGTCCTTAATACAAAAGACTTTTTGTCTTCTATACATACACTTATATCTCCCTATACATATTATGATCCATATTCTATACACAACTCCCCCTTTGACATTAATTAAAAAGGTGTTTCAAAAATTGTATCTACACATAATCACTGAGGGAAAACATCCAGATATGCTATTTTTAGGTTTTGGATCTCCTTCTTCCAAAATGTGATAAAAGAGTTTACTATTTGGAGATGGGTTCATAGTGCATACTGTAGCTTCTCCATCTTCTCCAAGTTAGTGCTAGGACCATGATCATATGTTACTATTGTGGCATCTATGTCCTTGATGTTCTGATTAAGTATATCTAATGAGGGCACAAGAGCATTCCTGAGTTGTGTTTGCCTTGCCCTAGTCTTTGACATTTCTTTTTCTACCTTCTCAATATTATCTATTTTCCCTTGGTATACATTATTACACATGTTTACATTTGTGGATGTGTCTTTCACTGAACTCTTGACTTGCTCAATCATAGCTTCTGCCTCTTTTATTTTCTTGAAATAGGCATCAATAAGCTTATCCTGATCCATGCATTCTACAATGATTCTTCTTCCTTGATATGCAACCCCTTTTAAGGATGCTTGACCAATCTTGATGAGCTTAGGTCAAGTGCAAAGTTTCTCATTAATTCACTCAACCTCTTCTTTAGGTACTTTTCTTCTGCAACTAGGGATGCAAATTCTTCAAGGCTTGAGAAATTGCTTTTGAAATGTGAGATGACTATACTCACATCATCAACAGAGTGTATCTTTGACACTTTCTTGTCCTCTTCCAACAAATTGTTCAGAATGTTTACTGATTCTACCAGGAGGGGATTCCTCATCACTTTTTTTTTCTTTGGCCTTTTCCATGGCTAGGACACTGAATTTTATCAGATCTTCTTCTCCCCAAGAGTCCAAACTAGTTGTGTCCTGTGTCAAACTTCACAACAATGCAGACGGTGATGGATTGATGGGAGTGTTGTCCATTATTTCTTGCTTAACTCTTACTTTATTTTCTTTATTTTCTATTTCTTTTTCTATCTTTTCTCCTTCCTTTTCTGTGATGTCCTCAATCAAAATTTCTTGTGGATTTGGAGAATTGCTACCACAAAGGATTTTAGCTTCTTGAGTGTTGATAAAAGCTTCCTAAAACTTGTCTAGATCCTTATCTGTGGCCACCATGGTTATCTCCACATTATCAACGATAATTGTGCTATCTTTTTGTGACTCTGTAGTGGGCACAGACTTATCTACCTCTGATTATGCTTCCACTACAGGAGCTAAATCCTGAGGACCTATTACTAATGCATTAGTCGGCTATGCCACCTTGACTTCCTTTATGGATACTTGTGCTTTGGGTGTAGAAGGTGGATACATGTGTCTGTTCATAAAGACATTTTCAAAGGCTATCTTTATTTCTTTGGCATCTAATTCATAGTTTTTATCCATTATATTCAACATTCTTGTCTTGGTCCTGAGGTGAGGCTTCACCAGATCTAATAGTAGTGATTTTTCTTCTAAGGAAAATACTGGTAGACTTTCATCTAGGATCTTTTCTCTTATCCTAAGATCTTCTTCAATAGCTTGTTTCTTCAATGACTCTAGGATATTCCAAACTTTGTCTGGAATCATTATTTTTAGTTCCAAGACTATCCTTTTGAACTTGATCATATGCTTTATGATTATGACATGAATCTCTAACTTGTCAATTTCATTGTATTTATCATAGAAATTCCCTACCTGATCCATTCTTCCCTCATTTATGATTCTTGTACTCAACACTTTTAAACTAGGTCTGAAACCTACCTCGGGAGGAGCTTGAGTGTTCTTTCTACTTCTTGTTGCTTGTGAGGATGGATGACTGGTGCCAACCTCTTTCTTCCTCTTTTCCATTGTCTTATACTCCAGAGGAGAATTAGGGTCAATGGTTTCCTTGGGTGCAGAGGGAGTATCATCAATTTTATCCTCCTGTTCATCAGATCTCTCAATCTTTACCTTCTTTAGTTTGGGATCATGTGATTTTTCCTTTGCTACATCTATGCTCTCTAATTCCAAAGCAATCTTTTGTTCTTTTTCTTTGTCTAGATCTACTTGAGACACTCCATGTATTCTCAAGATCTTTGAGGTGAATTTAGCAACCTATGGCATTGTTAAGTTTATCATCTATCTCTCTTGTCTTTTCCTCATAAGTTCCCCACCTTGGCTCATTAGGGTTAGTAGGAGCTAAAATAAATACTTGAGCATATGCTTCTAAAACTTGTTCATCTACTTAATATCCAAGTGGATGAATCCACTTTGTTCTAGGTACAACTGCCTCCATGCATGTTGTATCTATTTCAACCATAAAACAAATAGTATCCTTGTATTTCTCAATAATGTTTTCTGGAATTCTGTACCTCATTTGCATCTTGGCCCTGAAGGTCTTCAACTCCAATGTTATGTAATCTCTCAATGTACTCTCAGTGGATGCCTTGTAAGATATCTGTGGCATGGTTGGAATGGACTTGTCCAAATATCAATCTGATACTTTCCCAACTATATGAAGGTACATGTAAATGATCAAAGACCCAAACCTAAATATCTTGGTCTTATCATGCTTGATTTCCTTGATGTTATCAATCAATTATGTGTGCAAGATCTCACACAGATTGATCTCTCCATCTTCTTTCACAAATCTAATCACGGCTAGAATTATGGCCACAGATACACTATTCACCCTACTGGTGTGTTGAAACCTATATCCAAGTATCATGGACATCAATTTGATGTTAGCTTGCTCAATAGGCTCAATTTTCATCCCACACCTATCACTCCTTGACTTACATGTTTTCTCAACAATTTTCATGACATCCTTGTCCATAGAAAGGACGACACCAGTCTTAGGTAGGCCTGTCATCTCATATATTAGGTCACTAGTGATTCTTACTGGCACATTACCTATCCAAAATAGGTCATCTTGAATTCTCCTCAGAAGTATTTTAATCCATTATGTCTCTTAGAACTCATATGCCATAGCATACTCCACTATAGGGTGATCATTCCACTTTTCATATTCATCCAAGAAGGTTTTGTCAGGTTTTAACATGGTCTCCATGTGCACCCTTAATCTATCCAATCCTACTGGTTCCTTCTTATAGTAAATGTATGCCCTAATGTCTTCGACATGCATAACACCCATAGGCATGCAAGAGAATGCTCCCTCTAAATCATCTAGGGTAGACTTAAATGGATGCTTCTTAAACACATATATTTTCTTTTATGCAACATCAAATACTATGGGAGTGGCCATCACTTACTTGTCTTATCACTTTTCCAAATGTTCTTTGAGATAATTTGAAAACTTCTAAATCAACATGATGAACTAGGGTTTCTGCAACTGATCAAATATACTGCTAATCACTAATAGATCAATCTACAAGTCTTCAAAATAACTTCTAAAGCTCTTTCTACTCTCCAATCTCTCTAAATTTGAATGCAATGAGTAATCAAAAAGCTTTTTGTGTACTTAAAGTGAAAATTCTACCATTAATGCTTTCCACATAAACCATGCTGTCACTTGGAAATTTCTATCTTTTATTTTTCAAATAATTAGCTTAAGTCCAAAGGTGCATACTCTAAGAGTGAGTGTACTAGCCACGTAGGGGTCTAGAGCTAAATTAGCTCCCCCTATGACCCTGAGGGCCATTCATCCAGATGTAGAGGGTGCATCCACTATGGATGCATCTAATACATAATCATCAACTTTGTCCTTCTTTTCTTCTAGCCAAATTAAGCTCAGATCATCTGAGGCTTTTACAAAATTAACTTCTCCTTCAGAATCCAATACTGGTTCTTTGGTCTTTTTAGGCTTTCCTGACCTTGCATCCTTGATCTACAGAACTTTGAGATATGTCCAGCCTTGTTACAAGAGTGACAAATGATTGGAGGCCTTATATTCCTCGGCGCATTGACATGGGTCACCATCTTACATTGTTTAGCTCAGTGACCATTATAGTTACATATCTGACATGTAACATTCAAAGAGCTTCTTACATTTGATTGATTTTGATTTCTTTGATTATGAGTCCTGTTCTTTTGGCTTGTCTTGCAATTCATAGCTCTATGACCAAATTTATTGCATGAACAACAGTAACCATTGAAAGGTCTTACCTCTATACAGTTCCTTTCTATGTGTCCATGCTTCTTACATGCATAACAAGTGCATTCTATAGGCTTGTACTCATTCTTAGGTGGTTTAGTATGATCCTTGGTCTAACTTCTAGTCTCTTTAGCATCTAAGGTGCCTTTTGGTGCTTTCATTCTTGCTCACATGTTATCAATCTGATTCTATGCTTCATTGTATCCAATGCAACTAGTATCTCCTTTAGCTCTTCTTCCATATAACTGAGATTCTAAATTAGAACTGGTGTGTAATTTATCAATGTTATTCTTAGCCTCTTTTAATTCAGATTCCAAGATTTCCTTGTTGTTTCTTAGTTCTAAGATTCCCATGTTTTCTTGCCTCAATTCTTCATTCAGTTGAAGGTTCTCTTTGACCTGTTCATCATAGACTTCCTGATTTTTAGTCAGCTTATCATCAAATTCTTCAAGTTGTTCTTTTAAGGATTTATTTTCTTCATTCAGCTTCTTGACCATTGTCCCTAGATCACTGGTAGAGAATTCTTTCAAATCTTTCCTTAGCCTTTTGATGACTAATTGAGCATCACTAAGTTTTTCCCTTAGTTCTTCAGTTTCTCTTTCAGATTTGTCCAGGTCTTCAAGAGCAGCTTCCAAATTTCTTTTCAGATGTTTGTTTTCTGCTTTTTCCATGATCTCCTCAAGTGGTTAAACTTATTTTCTGAGGACCATAGCTCTGATACCAATTTTTAGGAATGGTAACACTGAGAGGGGGGGTGAGGGGGGTGAATCAGTGTTCACTATATATTTATCTTTTTACTTAATCTTTAATCTGAACTTAAGTGCTTATTTACTGAAATGAACATCCACATAAACATGAAACATGAAATCAACACATAACACTAATATGGTTATGGGGAAACCCAAATAGGTAAAAACCCCAGTGGGAATTGACACCCACTAATATTCTATACTAGTGTTTAGTGATCCTAGTTAGAAGATCCTTAACCCTGTTAGGAGTTGATTTACAATGTATTAAGTAGAGTAGACCTTGTTAAGGGTTGGACCTTGTTAGGAGTCTTTTACAATAGTCTCTATTAGGGGAGTGGATGCATTTTCCTAGAGCTCACTACTCAAGTGGTGAAGGCTACAACCTTCTGATCTCAGATACACACTATATCTACTGGATGAACTGTTACTGTGACACTGCTTGTCAGATCAGTTCCTTTGTTGCGCTGATGCTTTGACCTCTTGCAAAGCTCTAATACATCATATAGACTCTTCACACACTTCTTCTCTTCTTATCACAACTCTATATCAACTTCCATACTAATTACAATGGGCACAACTTATATTTATATGTGCATACAAAATAAACAACTAGGTCAATCCTTAAACCTATTACATACAATGCTTCCAAATGAATTGGCTTAAGCATGTTTCCAATCAAACATATATACATGTTGGCAACCTAATTACAATAGGCACATAGCCTTTACATCATTAGAATATAGCCACAACTCAAAATGATAACAGTCGACTGCTTACTCTATTCTTCGTTGGCACATACTAGCTATACAACTTCAACTGCCTATATCTTTCTCATACTTTCATATCTAATCATGCACTCATAGACCAAGCATGAATATAGTCTAACCAACTTAACTTCCAGGGTGCACACCACAACTTGGTCGTACGCATGTGCGCAGATTCTTTAAGTTGTAGGAACTCTATACACTATCCAATCTTCAATAGTTAACCGATTTCTGATCTCTCATTAAGTGTGTTGACTCCAAACTACTATATGAGTTTGTTTCCATAATGAAAACACTATATTAAGTCATATACATCAGTATAGCCAACTTGCCAAAAATCTGTGCCACACTTAGAAAATTATAGTTTAGACCTTTTATCCAGTAAGCATTGTCACATCTAATTTTATCATTTATCATCAGGGATCCTTTTCCTCTAACCATGCAAGGTGCATCATTAACCATTATAAAAGATCCTCCATTATGCTCTTCAAGATTATAAAATTTTTGTTCATGACCAGTCATGTGATGTGCACAACCACTATCTATGATCCATGTATCATTTTTATTAACCTTAGAGATAATTGCTCTCTCTACATACCTTTCATCTTCCTCTGAGTCATCCTTCATTGCAACAAATACTACCTCCACATCTTCATCAATGTCAATATTGGTGAAATATTCTTCTACAATGTAGCACACCTTCTTTCCTTTATCATTATTATCTCGGTTGTCATTGTTGTAGTGTCGGTAACTTTTGTTGCCTCTTCTCCCATAGCTTCCTTCACCAGATCAGTCTTTGTTTCTGTCATCATCTTTCCTATGTGGACATCTAGCAGCAATATGACCAACATCTTTACAATTAAAGCATGCTAAAGGTAATTTGCCTCTACATCTTCCTTTACCTTTAGGTAACCTTCTGGCCATAAGAGCTTCAATTTCATGAAGCTCATCATTAGTATTGTTATCACTATCATCATTCTTATTTCTGCTACTAGACTTACCAATCTTCAGAGAAGACATAAAAGAAGATTCAACAGATGGTACAACACTATTATCAAAGTTATTCAGTTCAAAGGTTGTAAGCTTACCAATCAGATTATCAAGAGTAAGGTTGTTACCAGATGCAGACCTAGTTTCATGAATTGTAGATATTCTGCTGCATAAACCAACAATAAGGTTCTGAGAACTTTTCTTACCACTATCTCTTTGTCAATAACAGCATCAGATGCTCTAATAGCATGGACTACCTCTTTTAGTCTATTTATGTACAACACAATATTTTCTCCTTCCTTCATCTTGATATCATCGAATCTTCCCCTTAAGCTTTCATCTTTGGCTCTTTTGACATTCACATCACCACTATAAACTTGAGCAAGTTTACCCCACATATCTTTAGCAGTAGTGCAATTTTTAATATCTTCAAATTCAGCATTAGTATAGGTAGAAGGAATCTCCATCATAGTAACATTATGTTCATGCCTATCTCTTAGTTGATCAAGGGTCAAGGGACTAGTGGGTGGTGCAATGTAGCCATTCTCCATTAGTATAAGGGCATAATTCCCAATTCCAGATACATGTAGCTTCATTTGGCTTTGCCATACTATGAAGTTATCCTTGTTTAGTTTTGGCACTTCCCTCTTATACATTTTGAGATCTTTGTGCTGAAGTCCTTAAAACTTTGTTCCAAGAAACCAACACTCTGATACCAATTGTTAGAATAACTGAGAGGGGGGGTGAATCAGTTATCCACAGTCCCAATCACAAAATGTATATCCAAAAACAATTTACTAAAACTTCTATAGCTCGGTAACATAAAATAGTATTATGTCTGTGCTTTTACTGATTACCAGTTAATAACATATAGTTCTTATGGATTAAATCCAATATGCAACATGTAAAGTATGACAACAAAAAATCATCACAATCAGCACATAACACAAGAGATTTAATGTGGAAACCTTGTAAAGGGAAAAACCACCTAGGACCGGCAACCCAAAAATTGTTCACTCTTCTAAAGTGAGGTCAGTGAAGACCTAACCCTATTAAAGGTTACAAACACACTGTGAGGTGTGACCTTGTTAGAGGAGTTTAGACCAACCATTATTATCCAACCAACATTCACTATGGGGTTGATAGGATAAAAAATATACATTCTATGAATGACATTACAAGACTTTCTAGTCCACTCTGTTAAGAGATTTATCTATTTACAATGGTTAAAATGTAACAATAGTTGATCTGATTAAAACACAACTTCAATTGCAGATTATCAGATCTATGTTAAGCTCATTCAAATCCTCTGATCAATATATCAATTCTATTTCAATCAAGATTCAGTAACTTACTATCGCTCGGTAATAACTTGCTGATGCTCAGTAATCTCTGTAGTTCAGTTCTCCTTAACCAGTCTAATCAGGCATGCATGAAGCTTGTTCATGCGATATCACTGCAGTCTCCTTATTCTGACATAATTTCATCATGAAATCCTAGTCTCTTAAATAGACAAGTAAACCATTTTAATTCCATCCATCAGATTTTGCCGCTTAATCTCCTTTGTTGATTTTGCCTCTTAAACCTTCCTTAGCTGATGTGTTAGTAACACGTTTTGTTTAAATCCCTTAGATCTTCTTCAAATTATGTTAGCCATCGATCTTCATAACAAACATTATATTCAACTTTGATTATGAGGTACTTTATAGCTCATCAACTTCCATCAGCTAAACTAGTAATTTAGTTCTTTTCTTCTACTCGGTTAACAAAGAAATGTGTCGGTCAACACAAGCTCAGTTTCTACTATGCTTGGTATACACTACACTGCGTCAGTGTATACTAGAATGTTTCTTTAACCGACAATAATGCTTTGTGCATTTTTCTCTATCCTTCATCATAGATGAATGAAACATAATCAAGTCAATAACATAAGGTCATAGACTCATTCATAAGTTACCCAATGTATTCCTTATCCTTATCTGTCATATCCATCTTCCTCATGTAGATATATTTGTTCTTCGTGTCTTTTCTTCTTCTTTCTACAGATGTTTGGGTATAGTAACTTACAAGATAAGTACTATCAAAGCTAGTTGACATCAATGACAAAATATTACTTATTTAATCATCTTACATATTAATCAGTAACTCAGTGATCTTAAATCATAGATCTTCAAGTCATATGGTTTATTCAAATTAGTTGTAGCTTATCACTTTTCTTGTCATCAACATTTCTTGCCCAATCTACATCAGTGTAGACTCTTAGTTCAAATTTTTCATTTTTCATATAGTACAATCCATAATCTTGTGTCCCTTTTAGATATCTCAGTATTCTCTTCATTGCCATCATATGATTTTCCTTAGGATTGGAAGAGAATCTTGCCACAATCCCAACTGCTAGAGATATATCTGGTCTTCTATGAACAATATATTGTAGTTTTCCAATCATGGATCTATAAAGGGTTTGATTCACTTCAGAAGTATCATCAATTTTAGATAGTTTATGTCTAGTAGCCATAGGAGTACTTAATGGTCTATAATCCTACATACCAAAAGTTTTTAGTATCTCTTTGACATATTTAGATTGTGTGATAAAGATACCTTTCTCCATCTGATAGACTTGAAATCCAAAAAAGAATTTTATCTCACCAAACATAGACATCTGAAACTTAGTTTTCATCTCATTTGGAAATTTATGACCTAGGGCATCTTTTCCTCCAAATATGATATCATCCACAAAAATTTCAGCTAACAAAATTCCTTTACCTTCTTCAGCTTTCATGTACAAATTTTTATTGTCATTTGTCCTTGTAAATCCAATCTTTATCAAATAATTGTGCAACCTCTCATAACATGCTCTAGGGGCTTGATTCAATCCATACAATGCCTTGTTCAATTTGCAAACCATATTTTTTCTTGTTTGGATCAAAAAATCCTTCAGGTTGTTCAATGTATACTTCTTCTAATATACCATTCAGAAATGCAGATTTGACATCCATCTAATATACTTTGAAATCTCTGTATGAAGCTTATGCAAGTAGAGTTCTCACTCCTTCTAATCTTTCTATAGGGGAAAATGTTTCCCCATAGTCTATTCCTTCTTCTTGTGCATAACCCTTGCATAAAAATCTTGCCTTGTTCCTTGTGACTTTTCTATGTTCATTAGGCTTGTTTTTGAATACCCATTTTGTTCCAATAACATTCTTATTTTCTGATCTCAATACCAGAGTCCAAGTATCATTCTTTTCTAATTGATCTATTTCTTCATTCATAACTTGAATCCAGTCTTCATTCTCTAAAGCATCTTTTACTGTCTTAGGCTCAAACTCACATAATAAACATGTAGGGTCTTTTAACTTACTTCTGATTAAGACTCCAGATTCCTTATCTCCAATGATTTTCTTAGGGTTATGATGTCTTCTCACATAATGTGCCAATGTAGGTTTAGATTTATTTTCTTCTTGATCTTCAAGTTCATCATGAAAATTTTTAGTTTCTACTTCTAATTGCTTGACAACATCCTCCTGATGCTCGACATTGCTTACCCATGACTCTTCATCTGGTGTATGTGTGTTACTTGCCTCTCCTTCTTCCATGTAGAGAAAAGATCTATAATCTTTAGGTTCTTGTTTACCTTCTTTTTCATTCTTCTCTTTCTTGATTTTTACTCAATTTGAAATATAAATAGTTGTACTCACAACTTCTCTCTAGTATTTATGTGTAACATTCTTCTCAATCATTAGTGTTCTTGCACAATCCATAATTGACTTGTTTCTCCTCTCAACTATACCATTCTATGGAGGTGTCCTAGGTTTAGACATCTGTCTCTTGATTCCTCGATCATTGCAGAATAGATTGAACTCATTCGATATAAACTCTCCACCTCGGTCAGATCTCAGACATTTCAGGCTTTTACCTATTACTTTTTCAACTTTTTCCAAATACCACTTAAACAACTGAAATGCATCAGATTTTTCTTTCAAAAACATTATAGTCATATCCTAGTATAGTCATCAACAAATGGAATAAAGTATTTAGCACCACAATAACTTTGTACACACATAGGTCCACTAAGGTCAGTATGAAGCAAATCCAAAATATTTTTAGAAGTAAATGTCGTGCTCTTGAAACTAGACTTTGTCATTTTACCCAACTGACACTCTTTACACATCAAATTAACAGGTTTCTTTAATCTCGACAAACCTCTAACTTTCTTATTTTTACTAATATTTACCATATTGTCAAAGTTTACATGACATAGCCTCTTATGCCATAACCATACATAATCAAATTGTGCAAACAAACATGTCTCTTCAAATAGATCTAGATAGAATGAGTTACCTCTAGTATGTTCTCCACTTCCAATTAGTTCACCAATGACATCAAATATTTTAGCCTTCCTATGATGAAAATCCACTTAGTAACCAGTGCTGTTAAGTTGTGTAACACTTAGAAAATTGTAGCTAAGACCCTCAACCCAATAGGCATTTTCACATGTGATCTTATCAGTTAGCTTAATTGATCCTTTAACTCTCACAAGACATGGTGCATCATTACCAAACTTAACACTTCTCCCTTTGTCATGATCTAGGTTTTCAAATTTACTTTTATCACCAGTCATGTGATGTGAGAAACCACTATCAATAATCCATTTATCACCTTTACTCACATAAGAAATAAGTGTAGTTTTCTCATCTTTATCAAAATCATCTTTCATAGAAACATAAACTACTTCAATATCAAAATCATCTTTCATAGCAACATAAACTGCTTCAATATCAAAATCATCACTATCACTGTCAGTTTCCTCTTCAGTAGTATAACATGATTTCTTACCTTTTTCTTTATAGTCTTTGTACCTTCGGTGATCTCTGTTATGTCTCTTATCCTTTTACTTTTTTTCTCTTTCATCATCCCTGTCATTCCTGTCACAACATCTTTCTACAATATGGCCAACTTTGTTACATGAAAAACATATTATAGGAAGTTTACCTTTATATTTTCCTTTTCCACTTTTTAATCTTCTAGCCATGAGTGCTTCAAGATCATCTAGTTCCTCATGAAAAGTGTCACTATTACTTTCACTTTTCACACATTTTATTTTTCTCTCTTAGATTTATGCAAAACCATTTGTGACTCGAATGCAGATTCAACATTAGGAACATTGTAGTTATCATAGTTAGATAGATCAAAAGTAGTAAGCTTATCAACAAGACTTTCCAGAGTTAGAACATTACTAGGGTTACATCTTTATTCTTGAATTGCAAAAATTCTGATAGCATAGATAGGAAGAAAAGTTCTCAATACCTTATTAATAATAGTCTCATCATCAATGATTCCATTAGCTCCTCTAATAGAATTCACTATCTCCTTAATTCTACCACAATACTGCACAATATTTTCACCTTCTTGCATTTTCATTTTATCAAACTTACCTCTCAAGCTTTCATCTTTTTCTCTCAGTACATTTGTATCACCACTATTGATGGTTGCAAGAGTATCCCACATTTTCTTTGCAGTAGTGTAATCTTTGATATCTTCAAATTTAGGATAGCTTAAGGTAGATGCAATCTCCAACATTTCTTGATTGTGTTCATATTTTTCTTTCATCTCCTCGATAGTCAAAGGTGCAACATGTATAACATAGTACTTCACCAAATATCTAATACTAGCTAGATGTAGTTTCATTAGACTCTTCCATGCAAGGAAGTTTTCCTTGTTCAACTTTAGTACCTCCTTTTTATACATCTTGATCATTATCTTCAAGTACCTTTAAAATTTTCTCTATAAGCACCAACAACTCTGATGCCAATTGTTAATATTATCTAGAAGAATAGAGAGGGGGGTGAATCAATTGTTCTCAGGTCTAGATGTACCAATTGAACTTTTAAACACTTCAACAATCTCAGATCTAATCACCAACACAACTCAGTCTCTAAAGTATATATATCAGAAACATATAACATGCAGTCCACTGTCCAAAAGTAATTAACTTGTAGAATATAGAAACATTCACACAAGTATAACACCAGAATTTATAGTGGAAACCCAACTTGGAAAAAACCACTTTGTAACATGTTACTGATATTTTCACTCTTTTGAAGTGAGCTCTATGAAAATCCAACCTTGTTAAAGGTTTACAAACACATTGCTAGGTGTGACCTTGTTAAAGGATTTAAACACTCTATCAAAAGTGACCTGGTTAAAGGATTTAAGTACATTCCATTAGAATTCCACCTTGATTAAAGGATTTAATCAATGACTGTTAGGTCAACCTTGATTAAAGGATTTAGACCGATACAATAGTTAGAAAGTAACATTAGTTTCTGATCTAAAAAACATACAACTCACTTTGCAAATAATAGATCCAATTCAAACATATATGTTGATTTACTGATTGAGTTCCATTTCCATCTCCACCACTAATCTTCTTGGAATTCTCTTCAAGAAATCACAAATTTGATCAACTCCTTCACAATTTCACCTTCAACCTTCTGCTTAGACTTGTCAGTCAATAACATCAACAACTTCAACACACGTTGTAACCTCATAATTAGGTTTTCATTTATACCTCTTCAATTAGGTAGATCCATCTTTTGCTGCTTAATCTCCCCCATAGATCTTAGGCTTAGGTCAGATTCATCGAATCCTTCCAACATTTAAGTTCTTCACCTTCCTTCTAGATACATCTTCAAACTTCTCAATGAATCCATAATAAAATAATTTACCATGCATTAAATTCTTGATACAATCAATTAATAAAGTCAACACAATTTACATAACCCAATAATTCAACTACGTCGGCTGGGAATCTCAATTCTTTCTCCAAACGTAAATTACTAACACTCAGTCAATACTATGTTCATGTCCTTGGTCATCACTGCATAACTCGGTCATCTCTACAAACTATCTTCCTTGGTTAACACCATCTTGCTCGATAATTTCATGTCACTCAGCATAAATTGATGTTCAATCAACACTAAATTTACTTGCCATATACTGGCACTTGGTCAACCCTAACATCACTCAGCTTAAATTAGATTTCTTCACTTTTTCTCGGTTAAGCCTACTTATTCAGTCTTTCTTCTTACTTAGATAAACAATACACTATCTTATCAAAGTGCCAAATAATCAAGTACCTATTGAAGTATCAAATAACTCAACCTTTCCTTAGGTTCTCTTGTTATCTCCCTTGCCCTAATCCTTTTCATCAATCAATAGATATCTAGTACTTTCTTAGATAGCAACTATCTTACTAGTTAAGGTTTGACATCAATGACAATACAACAATTGTTTCAATTGCAGTTTCCAATAGTTATCACAAACACATACTAAACCCATAGTTAGTGGATCTCTTATGTGATCTTGTTTTATGATGTGACCTATTTCTGTTGATTTTGTCCTTTCTTGGGGAAATATCATAGTGGAAAAATACATGTCTTATGGATGCATGTATGCTACCTTAAAGCTATTACTCCTGGTAAGGTATACACAATCACTTTAATATGTTGGAATACACTCCACTCTTTCTTACACTTTATAAACTTACCACAATCAGAAAATTTTGTGGTCAAAATTTTAGGTTACTTAAAAATTGTGCCTTTTAGTTTGTAATATTCTCTTGGTATATTTTCTTGGATACAATGCTTTCCTTGGTTATCCTTTGCATTGTTTCTCTTGGCTAATTTTATTGATACACTAATTTCCTTCGTTATCCTTTGTATTAGTTCTATTAAATTTACTAGCATATAGTGCTTTTCTTAGTTATCATTTAAGGTAAGTTTAACAGCTTAAAGTAACTTTCTAGACTTTTCAATTCTCCTTTGCACTAATATCTCTACATAACTTATAGTTAATTAACCTTACTAGGCCAATGTAGCCACCTCTCTCTCTCTCTCTCTCTCTCTCTCTCTCTCTCTCTCATATGTTGTTCCTTTTACTCTTGGTTTTAGATTGATAATGTCCCAAGTCACTTGAGGGCTTGGTGTTCCTTATCTCTTTTATCTTGACAAAATTTTTCTATGCTATGATCTACTTTACTGAGAGTATGAATGTAGGTTCATACTCCCACTTAAATGGGGGCTAAATTTAGTATTCATAAAGACCATATTTTAGCATATCTAGCCTCACATGTCCAATATATTTTATCCATCCTAATTCTACATTTAATTATAACATCTCCTTGGCATTTTGAACCTTGGGTCCAAGTTTAAGTCCTTAGTGTTCGAGTCCAAATTTGAACTAGTTAATGGTCAACTTGTTTGAGTGAAAATTTTAATCTCCTATCACATTGCTTCGAGGTTAACACCCTAAAATTCCAGGGAGAGGTATAAAAGAAAGCTTTCTTCCCTCATTTTAAAATTATTCATCAAGAATTCAAGTACAATTTTTCCTCCAAGAATTCAATTCCTCAAGAGAAAGTGATCAAGCATCCAAGGCATTGAAGAAGAGAAGTGATTTTAAGATATATGCATTCATGATGGAATCCATAATCTTCTTTTCCTAAATCCAACTACATCAAGTAATAATCAACATCTTCATGAATATTTTAACATAGAGAAGGCCTATGAAAGTATAAAAAATTCATTTTCAGATCTAGCCTCTAGTACATATTAGTAAACTTTTATTTCTATTTTAATTTACATTTAATTTCAATATTAACTCCTAAAATAGGATTTGACTTAGGCATTACAGCTTGCATCCTATCTTTGTCTTCAATCAGAATTATAGCTTGCATCCTATCTTTGTCTTCAATGATATATCTTGATAATCCTTCCTAAATCTCTCTCATCATGCCCTAATACATCAATCTAGACTCCTTATATAGCCAGCTAAGCTACAGGTCGGCCAGTCAGGCATTTAATTACATTATAGGTCCAGTCTCAAGATTTAAACCAAAAATAATGCTATAATGAATATAAATTGATGCACCTTTGGATTTAGGTCCTCACATGACCCAAGAACATTCCTTTAAGTGTGAAAAGTCCCATTTGATCACACGGAACATCACAAGAAGAAACACAACATGTTTCACTCGAAAATTGGTAGAAAATAGGTCCCGGGGCAAAATGGGCATAACTTTTTACTCAATGAATTAGGGCTTTCGCTCTTGGAAAATGATATTAATTTAGGTCCTCTAAAATTAATCAAGAGTGAAAAGGCTGATTCCTTATGGATCAAGGTCGCCAACATGAACAATCAGCACCGAAACTGTAGTAACGGCTCGGACCCAAAACTGGCAGAAAATAGGTCCCGTGTCAAAATGGCCATAACTTTTGACTCATAATGAATTAGGAGCTGAACCTTTGGGAAATGATATTAAATTAGTTCCTCTTTAAGGCCCTAAGTGCACAAGATATTATTATTTAAGGATCAAGGTCACCATGGTGCGCAATCAGCCCCAAAACTGCAAGAAAATACTACTCCGATAGCAAAGAAACAACTCTAACTTTCAAACTGTCCATCCAAACTTTATGTGACCTTAGGAGAAGGTTACCAAATAGTTCCTCAACATAATGTAAGCTTCACACACCATGAAACCATAAAATGCAAAGATTATAAAGAAAACAACAGCAAACAGGTACAGAAATCAGGAAATGTTTTTGGTTGATGAAAGATTGCTCAAGACCCAAGATGCTCCTACATCAAATAGGATTTGACTTAGGAAAACCCCTTTTTTACCCAAAATTCTCCTTCTTTTATATGTACATGAATAGGTGGAAAATACATTCAAAGAATGTTGTAGATCAAGTAGTTAGAGATGTACATTTTGCTAGTCATTTAAGAAAAAAGTGTAGGGACCAAGCCGCCCCAATTGATTCAATCCTACCACTTTTGCCTAAAATTTGGTTTAAAATCCAGTTAGATTCCCAAATATATTGTCAGAATTCATCTATTAATTTTTTAATTTTTTTATACATACAAAAAGTCATCTTTTAACATTATTTTGACCTAGCTTATTCATTTAATTTCCACAATTGCATAGTCATCTTCCACTCCCAATGAAGGATTACTAAAATCACCTTGTGCCTAAGAATCATTGGGTGAAGTGGATCATTTTCATTCCAATGTAATTCCAAATAGGGAGATAGGTCTAATCTTTCTAGTTTTTTCCATACAAAACTAGTGAACCCTATTTCCAAGTATTACATATTGACTTAAATTGTTCCACAAAGTAGAAGAGTTTTGACCTATAAAATTTTTCCTCTCCCAACCAAATTTCTATTAGTTTAAATTAATTTTTTTCCTTCATTCACATAATCTCAAACTTGAATGGACTACATATTAGTTTCTTATCTCCCTTTATGATAGGTTGTATTGGGAAGTGGTATGAGCCCAAGCAAGGTAATATAGAGGCCTCAAGTCTAAAGGGAAAATTTGTGAAGTCTCCTTGAAAAAAGAACCTGTCCAATTTTTTCTAATGTGGCTAAAACCAACCTTTTGTTGTTCCATGTGAATGAATAATTTTTTGATTTAATCTCTAATAGGATATTTCTACTGACTCATTGTTTAAAGCTAATTTGGGATTGAAGTAACATCTATATCTCTCCTCATTTATATGATATATCGAGTATTGTATTAAAATCCAACCCAATTATTATATGTAAAGAGGGAGATGAAGATAATAAATTATCTAATTCTTCCCACAATTGTGTCTTTCTAGTGTTACAGATCAACACATATAAACATATATTAGTAGAAAAATTGGGTTTGTTTTCAAGCTACTAATTACCCCCCCAATCAAATTCTTCTCATCTATCAATTTTTCAAAAGAGATCTTGGTCACATTCCATATAATTTCTATCCCTCTCAAGGCCTCCTCTAATTGGGCACACTCGAGTTTTAGCTAGTATCCCATCTTTTTGTTGAAAAAGTTCATTTCATCATTGGTCAATTTGGTCTCTTACGACAACAATTTTTTTCTTTTGTTGTTAAGGCCCTATGCTTTAACAAGTGCTTCTTGTTAGGGGCCTTTAAGCCCTAACATTCCACGTTAGTAGCATCATGGATCTATTAGAAATAGGAAATACTAAGAGGGGGGGGTGAATCAGTATTTCACAAACTTTTTCTTTTGCCCACTTATGGATATAACAGATTACTTTAGTGCATACAAAGATTATCAAGCCGATTAACAAAGATAGCAGTAAATAGAAAGAACTCATAACACATCATATGTTCTCGAGGAAACCCTGGCCAAGGGAAAACCCCAGTGGGGATGGTACCCACAAAGATCACTAATCAAAAGTATCTTTTTAGGGATATTGGACCCTGTTAGGAGTCAATTTACAATATATAGTAGATCTATCCTGGTTAAAGGACTTTAGGCCTTGTTAGAAGCCTTATCCCTATTAGGAGTTAGATTACAAAACTTGATCACCAGCTAAGCTCATTGCCCAAACAGGTAATAAAAAATGTTTTTGACTATAATATGGTACTACTTACAAATTTTCATCAATAGCCTTTTCTGCTATCACAATATACAACTATCTTATCGTAAGTTATCTTTTCTTTCTTTTTACATCTCACTTCTATATTTCATTACATTTCAAGTATGCCTAATATATGAGTTATTAAAGCTAATAACTTTACATGGTCAGCATCCAAAATCTTTATCCAAGAGTAAACATCTAGGATGTCATCCCTTCATAATTTTAAGTCATTATTTTGACAAGAAAAAATAATCCCTTAACTCTTTTGCTAAAACTGTCTCCAAAACTGCTCTGTCTGCAAAAACTATCTTCGGTAAACTTTGAATAACTTTGTTCGTACTACTCCAAAATTTATGCGCACTGAGATGGGGTATCCTCATACTATATAGAAGCTTTAGTTAATTGTGCAAACAAAAATATTTCTCCAGTGGACATCGCCAACTAAATCTTCATCAGGTGCTCTGTCAGGATCACTGTATCCAAACTTAGACAATTTCTTTCTTCAACTTTGCATACTTGCATTCCAGATTTTGCACTCTCAATAGTGATAATATGTTTCCATAATGACAACATCTATGCATCCACATTAGCCAAATTTCCAACAATCTCCCCCTTTGTCATTGGTGGCAACATATGGGAAAATTGGCTAAGTGTGCAAACAAAACTTCAAAAAAAAAAAAATAGTTATACAAAATTTTGGCCAAAAGAAAAAGTTATACAATATGTATACAATATCATACTCCATATAATATCTCCCCCTATGAGTATCCTTCCTCAACATATATTCAATTTTTTTCTATCTCTCCCCCTTTGACAACAATGACAAAGATAGGGTGTACAAAAATTACAAAAACTTTATACCTTATTAGTAGTTATTGCAAAGCCGGTAGGCTTGCAACACAATCACCAAAATCTAACTTCCAAGATTCAAAATATTTCTCCCATATCATCCTGATGGATTCAGCAACATTGAGTAGAGTACTCAATCCATATGCTGCTATCTGACAAGCTTGCAGGGAATTGAAGCTAAACTTCTGAAATGATGTCTTTGCTGAAAGGCACTGCTCAATTTGATCTTCAATAATTGATATCTTGATTGAGACATGCTCTCTCAAGATGTTAACCCTGATCATCTTTCTGTTCTTCTCCTTTGCTAATATTCTGATTTCATCTTTCAATTTCCTTATGTTTTTCTCTACAGAACTTATCTTGACATTAGGGCTTGTCAAAGTGTTTGTCTCAACTGTAATAGTATCTAACTTCTCTCTAATCTTCTTATCCTCTTCAACTATTAGGATTTATGATTTAGTGCATTGTATGTACAAATTCTTTCCTGTCTCAAAATGTCTCATCAAATTCTTTATGTATATATCTAAACTACCAATATCATTTCAAATATTTACACTTAAAGTTTGTTGTATTTCTACTTCAAAGTCTTCCTGAACTTTTATTTTAGCAATATCCTTCAAATTAGAAAATTCAGAGTCAAAAGAATTCATTATTGATTGAGCTTTCTCAAGTGGATTTGATTCAAATACCTTAGTGCTGATCACACTCTCAAGTTTCTTTGTCAAAACTCTAACTTTTCCTTCAAGGTCTTTCACCTTCTTATTCTTTCCAATAATTTTATTTAGAGATGTGATGAACTCAAGCTGATCATCATCTTCAACTTCATTTCCAAGGTCTTCAAACATTGAACCAATATGCCTCTTCTTACTGTCAGGTGCACTAATGTCTTCAACTCGTTTAGAAGGTGCACTAGAGGTAGTGGCCTCTGTCAAAATTTGTTTGCCTTTAACTGACTACTCTGCTGGAACTGATTCTGATACAGTTGGTGCTTCCTCTGTCTCTGTATTCTTCTCTGATTCTGTGACCTTTTCTTGCTCTCCCAAAGCCAAATTATCAACAATGTTTCCTAGATCATGAAATATTGCATCATCTGATTCTAAAGTCACTTTGGTGCCTTCAATATCCATTGATTCTTTGCCAATATTGATATGTGAAGATGATGGAACTTCTTCAATACCAACTTCCTCTACATGCAGTTCCTCTGATTGCTTCTGCTGAGGGTCTGATTCAACATGCTTTTCTACAACTATATCTGCAAGAACTTGCATTATTGCTTGCTCTGTCTCTTTTTGTACTTCCTCCTTTTTGCCTCCCATTATAAGGATTGTTATTCTCTTAGTTCTCAATAAAGTTCCAAGAGACTTCAAGAATCTCTTCAAATGATCTTCATCCTTGACTTCACAGAACTGTCTGATTACATGTTCTCTCATCTTTATGTCCTCTTCTTGTGCTCTCTATTTTCTATTCATAAGTTTGTTATACAAATCTTCTAGGATCTTACCATGAATGGTGCTAAGTTTCTTATCTGCCACAATCATGTGTGTAACCATTGCATTTTCAAAGTTCAATATGTCAAATGATCCATATAGATCATAGAATTTATTCAACTTAGTGAAGTCTCCATGCTTCAATATATCTTCATTAACTCTTTCAATTCTTGGTTTCCAAGTTTTCTTCTTGACTGAAACTACATCATCATCTTTAATTACTACTACATTTCTAGGTATAGGTGGTACAACCAATTTCTGTCTCTTGCCGGGTCCTGTTGCACTCACTTTTACTCTTTTTCTAGGAATAGGAGAAAAAGATTTATCTCCTTCATCTTTTTTAGGTACTTCAACTTTTACCTTTACTGCAATAGGATCAACAGGATCTGCACTTGATGTCTCAGGTGGAATTACAAGATTTTCACTTTGCCTCAGGGCTTTTGCAGTCTTCTTAGCTATGTCAAACTCATGACTTGACATACCTGATTCTTTCAATATTTTCTTCATAGTAGATTCAACTCTCTTACTAGATTGCTTCTTTTCTCGCAAACTTATTGTAGAGTTGAAATTCTCTTCATAGGTTCCAAACCTATTTGCATGACCATCCAACTCACACTTTAACAATCTATTCACATATCCTATTGTTTCTACTTCAGATATTTCATAGCCAAGAGGGTCTATGAATTCCATTCTAGGCTCAACTACTTCAATGTAGGTGAAATCAGTGTCAACCATAAAACAAATGTCATCTCTATGCTTTTCAACTAAGGATTGAGGAATCCTTGATTTGTTCTTAACAATATTCTGAAAAGTCTTCAATACAAGCTTCACACTGTCATTAACTTTATCAAAAAGGTGCTTCATGTATACTGAGTTTATTCTTTCCATTGTGTTCACATTGTCACTCCAGTCAACTGTGTAAGGAAATCTTCTCAAAATATGGAAAAAAATATAGGTTATCAGAGACGAAAACCTAAACTGAGTGTACTTAGCCTTCTTAATCTTTTCTAAGTTCTCAAATAACTAAATTTTCAAAATTTCACATAGGTCTACTGGTTTCTTCTCAACACACATAAGATAAGCTACATGAATCATTCCTATAGCCATGTCATCTTCCCTTGAACTACCACATAATTTAGTTGTTAGGATCTTGCAAAGGTACCTAACATCATCTTGCTTAATCTTACTTATCACAATTCCTCTACCATTATAACTAGATCCAGTGTTATCTAAAACAATCTTTCTCATGTTCTTTTCATTCAGTGGAATCTCTCCAACTTTTGATAATCCAGTAACTTCATGAATTAGGTTAGCAATTATATTAATAACTCTATCCTCCATCCAGAATTTCCCATTGTGGATTCTACTTAAAATGATTTTGGTACATTCCTCATCATTGAATTCATACTTCATGGAATATTTGATAATTTCATTGTTCTCTAGGTGCCCATAAGCTGGTTTAACTGACATGTCTTGATTGTACAATTTCCTATAATCATCACTAAAATCTGCATCTCCCAAAGTTTCAAACTTACAACCTAAATATCCTTTAACATTCTCAATGTGCAATACTCCGTTTGGTATAGATGATAATGCTAGACTGTCATCAATTTCAGTTGGTTCTACTGGTTCTTTCTTAATCTTTGGTCTATTCTTATCCTTAACATTATGAACCATAGAAATATCCATCTTATCAACTAATTAAAGATCAAGAAATACCTCAACTTTGCAAATCTAGGGTTTCGGTATGATCATCGATGCAAACTACTTCCAAACTTCTTCAAATCATCCTCAACTCACTTTTCTTCTTTCAAATCTCTTTTCAATCACTTTTTAATCATAATAACTTCAATTTTGACCTTATAACACTTCACATTAACTTGATCTGACATTGCATTCATTCATTTTGTCGCTAAAAGCTGAAAAAGCTGATTCTGCAAACTTGCAATCATAAAACTTTCTGTGACCTTGCAAAACACAATATTTTCTTTTTTGCACTTAACCATGGCATTAGTACAACATAATAAACCTATATCTAATTATGCAAAACTTAACTCATTCAAATTCCTAATCTACACTAATCCTAAGTCCTAAACTACAGAAACTTACATAATTTAAGTACTTAAAGAAGGGTCATGTAAAGATTCATCCTTACCTTCAGTTACATTACCTTCCTGACTACTTTCAGTGCTGACTATACCTCCTTGATCTGTGCCTTTGTCAAATTCTACTTCATCTTTATTGCTACAGCAACCTTTCTCTTCGTTTCCTGCATTTTCATTCCTTCTTGCATTGTTCCTAGGGTTAGGGTTATGATGATAAAATCCATTGTTCATTCTGCAAAATCTTGCTGAGTGTCCAAACTTGTTGCATAGCTGACAAATGATTCCATTATTTCCAAATCTCTATCCTTGCTGGTTAATCTGTGACCTGCAATTTCTAGCAATGTGTCCTACTTTGTTGCATCTAAAACATACTACCACTTTTCTTTGATTCATTTCTTCAATATATTTCTTATCTGCATTGTTAGTATTCCCAATCATTCTATCATAATTATTTAGAATTACTTTAGGTCTTCTACATTCGTTAGCTCTATGTCCAAAACTATGACAATTATAACAATGTCCATTAAAAGGTTTAAATTGCTTACCTGTGCAATCTCTCTTCATGTGCCCAATAGTATTACAAGAAAAACATCTACCTTTGAATTCTCTTTGCATACCTTTAGATGATTCTTCCTATTTTGATTCTTCTTGCCTTGATTCTTCTTTCTCTCTAGGTGGTTCTTCTTTAGGTGGATCTTCCAATGTGTTCTCATCTAGCTTTATTTCCTCCACACTTTCAGATGTCTTCAGATCTGGCTTCTTACTTTCATGGTTTGTTCTAAACATACTATATCTAAATCCAGTCCTATCAAAGAATGGTTCTTCAAAAGAAATTTGTTTTTCAGTCTTATCACCTTTTGAATATAGCCTTTCAAGTTGTTGTTTAGATTGAGTTAATTCACCTTTCACAATTTTATTATACTTCTCAAGTTCCACATACTGCATTTTTACTTTTTCAGATTCGGATGTTTCCTTTTCAAGTCTTGACCTCAGATCTTCATTCTCAATTTTCAATTTTTCATTATTAGATCTCAAATTTCCATCTTTCATACTAAGCTTCAGATTTACTATCTTCAACTCATGCTTAAGGATCTCATTTTCTTTTTCTAATTCATCACAATATTGAACAAGCATATCAGATTTCTTTTCAGATTTCAGATCTTCAATCTTACCTTTCAATTTGTCAATAGCATTCTTTGCATCTTCATATTTTCTTCTTAAGGAGTTTCTTTCATCAGTAAGCATATCAATCCATTCAAGAGCTTCTTCAAGATTCTTCTGAAGTTGATCCATATCCATAGAGATCTTACTCAAGCTGCTAAGCTTTCCTTGAATGTTCCTTCTCCGAGTAACTGTGCTCTGATACCAATTGTTAGAAATAGGAAATACTAAGAGGGGGGGGTGAGTCAGTATTTCACAAACTTTTTCTTTTGCCCACTTATGGATATAACAGATTACTTTAGTGCATACAAAGATTATCAAGCTGATTAACAAACATAGCAGTAAATAGAAAGAACTCATAACACATCATATGTTCTTGAGGAAACCCTAGCCAAGGGAAAACCCCGGTGGGGATGGTAGCCACAAAGATCACTAATCAAAAGTATCCTGTTAGGGATATTGGACCCTATTAGGAATCAATTTACAATATATAGTAGATCTATCCTGGTTAAAGGACTTTAGGCCTTGTTAGAAGCCTTAACTCTGTTAGGAGTTAGATTACAAAACCTGATCACCAGCTGAGCTCACTACCCAAACATGTAATACAAAATGTTTCTGACTATAATATGGTACTGCGTACAACTTTTCATCAATAGCCTTTGCTGCTATCACAATATACAACTATCACACGTTATCTTTTCTTTCTTTTTACATCTCACTTCTATATTTCATTACATTTCAAGTATGCCTAATATATGAGTTATTAAAGCTAATAACTTTACATGGTCGGCATCCAAAATCTTTATCCAAGAGTAAACATCTAGGATGTCATCCCTTCATAATGTTAAGTCATTATTTTGACAAGCAAAAATAATCCCTTAACTCTTTTGCTAAAACTGTCTCCAAAACTGCTCTGTCTGCAAAAACTATCTTCGGTAAACTTTGAATAACTTTGTTCGTATTGCTCCAAACTTTATGCACACTGAGATGGGGTATCCTCATACTCTATAGCAGCTTTAGTTAATTGTGCAAACAAAAATATTGCTCCAGTGGACGTCGCCAACTAAATCTTCATCGGGTGCTCTGTCAGGATCACTGTATCCAAACTTAGACAATTTCTTTCTTCAACTTTGCATACTTGCATTCTGGATTCTGCGCTCTCAATAGAGATCATATGTTGCCATAATGACAACATCTATGCATCCACATTAGCCAAATTGCCAACAGGATCCTAGGGAAGAGGGGTCACACTCCTTTTTTAGTAGTGATGTCATTTTCACTTGGTCCTTTTCTTGTCCATTCTTAGTTTTGAGCTTTGTTAATGAATTCATACCTTTTCTTTTCCCTATCATTTTTACACAATTTGGTTTGATCTTATTTGGAAAATTTTGGTGTATCCGTAGGCTTTGGTTCTATTCAGCTCATCATTCTATTCTTGGAGTTCCATCTCTCTATTAAAAACTCTTGTTCTACCTCTTCTATTTCATCCTTTTCCATGGTTTTATTGATCTAGGCTTGCTTCTTCCTTTGGGTTGATTCATATTCTTGTTCTACTATTTGTGATATACATAAAAATTCACATACCACTTCCAATTCAAAAAGATAATTGTTATCCTCTTGGGTCTTAATCTCCTCTTCTATACCTTCTTTATCCCATCTTCTACCTTTAGGGTTTATTGCCCACTAAATTTTTTTTCTTGCAAGATTAACTCATCTTGTGTGGAATCTTCCTTTTCTTGGTGAGGTTCTATTTAGGGAGTTTCACTAGTATTTGTACCCTATCCTTGCTCAATCTAGGACAATATGGCTTGATCCTAACCTTTCTCAATCTTGTGCGTGACTATTGCTCAATGGTACATTTTATGGAGTTATTAAAATCAATTGTATATTGAATTACTTGTGTAGGTAATATGTTTTGAGGATTAATTGGGTTATATTTCCTTGACTATCTACCACTATTTCTTTAGTATTATATTTTTTGTCCCACACCATAAATTCCTTCTCGGTTGATTGATTTTTTTTGTCCATCCTCTAGTTCAAAAGTGTTTTTTTTCCTATCTCCACAATCTCTTCTTCCTCAATTATTTTCTCTTTTTGTGGGAATGTATCCATTGATTTTTGTTTATCCTTATCCTTGGTGTGTATTATAGGGTTTGGGGATTCTCTCCCATCTCCACCATTCTCTCTTTCATATTTTGAATATCTTATAATAAAACCCCAACCTAGAATGCATATACCTCCACATTTGCCCATATCAACCTCCACTTTTTGAAGCCATCTCCTTTTTTTGTAATGATTTCTAAGTTATGTAAATAGAAACAATACAAATCTAGATATACTAATATTTTTTTCTTTTTCTCTTGGTTTCCTAAAGAAGAAATATTCTTCTATGCTGAAGAGAGAGCCTAGTTCCTCCCTATTCTTATCTCAGTAATCTGGGTTCCAATATTTTGTAGGGAGATTTATTAGCTTGATCCATTTGGGGAATTTTTTAGGCTTGTGATTAATAAGGTAAAAATTGAGTTCCTAATCTAATCAATAAAAATATGGTCCTCAATAAATAGGGGGTTTCCAAATAAATTTATTTCTTAAGGCATTGATTAATGCAATCCATGAGCAAGAAACCTTTTGAGAGTGATATAACACTTACCTTTTTGTTTAATTATTTTGGCCACTACTCAATTATCCTCTCCATCAAGTTTTGTTGTACAAGTCCAGTTTACAAATAAATTATGTTTTTGAATTTCTCCCCAATTTTCTTCAGGGTTTTCGAGGAAATAACAAAGGGTTTGCTCCTCTTTTTAGCTAGTTTTTTCCATTTTTATCCTTCTATAATGCCTTCTTTATCCTTATTGCCATCTCTTCCAATCTAGGGTTGTGAGTTGTATTTATTTCATGGGATAGGGTTTCTCCCATCCTTTGAAATATTTTTTCACTTGTTTAATAATCTCTATTGGCCCCAACTTTCTTTCCTTTTTTGATGCAAGAGCATCTTGGGTCTTTGGCAATCTTGCATCAACCAAAAACATTTTTTGATTTCTGTACCTGTTTGCTGTAGTTTTCTTTATAATATTTGAATTTGATAGTTTCATGGTGTGTTAAGCTTACATCATGTTGGGGACCTATTTTGGAACCTTCTCCTATGAGCACATCAAGTTTGGATGGACTGTTTCAAAGTTACAGCTATTTTCCTTACCGTCGGAACAGTGTTTTCCTGTAGTTTTGGTGCTGATTGTTCATGTTGGTTCTCTTGATCCATAAGGAATATTATTTTTTTCACTTAAGGGATTCAAGGGGACCTAAATTAATATCATTCCCCAAGAGCTCAGCTTCTAATTCATTATGAGTCAAAAGTTATGGCCTTTTTGGCATAGGACCTATTTTCTACCAGCTTTCACGTCTGAGTTGTTACTGCAGTTTTGGTGCTGATTGTTCATGTTGGCGACCTTGAGCTATAAGGAATTTTATTTTTCTCACTTAAGGAATTAAATTGAACCTAAATTAATATCATTTCCCAAGAGCGCAAAATCCAATTCATTATGAGTAAAAAGTTATGCCTATTTTTCCTTAGGACCTATTTCCTGCCAGTTTTTGGGTGAAACATGTGGTGTTTCTTCTTGCGATGTTCCGTGTGCTCATATGGGACCTTTCACACTTAAAAGTATGTTCTTGGGTCAAGTTAGGACCTAAATCCAAAGGCTCATCAATTTATATTCATTCTAGCATTAGTTTTGGTTTAAATCTTGAGATTGGACCTATATTGTAATTAAATGCCCGACTGGCCGACCTATGGCTTAGCTGGCTACATAAGGGGTCTAGATTGATGTAGTAGATGATGATGGGAGATATATAGGAAGGATTATCAAGATAAATCATTGGAGAAAAAGATAGGATGCAAGCTGTAATTCTGAATTCATAATTCTCATTGTATAAGGCCGAAACCTAGAAGGCCTCACAGCTGGGCATGTTGAAAGAAATAATATAATTCTTTATTGTTGCTGCCAGTTGATTGTCTCATATCCATTGTGTTTCCATTGTGTTCATGTGATATTTATATTTCTTCCATTGTGTAACTTTGAGCAAGGGCTTGTTGTGGATTCAAGTGGACTCAATTCTGCTTGTATCTACCCTACCCCTACGTCAAGTGGTATCAAAGCAAGTTCTTTCTTATGGATTCGATTGTGGAGAACCATATTGGATTTGGTTGTAGGGTGGTAGATTTGAGATCTGACCTATAACTTGTAGAAGGTTATGATCTTACTGGAACCTGATTGTCAAGATGGTTCGTGGTAGAGGAAATGATAATGCTATCATGGATATGTTGAGGCAAATTGCAACTAGGCTTGAAGTTGTAGAGACAACCCAGAGAAGAGGAGCACATCTTGAAGATGTTATTGATGAAGAAGAAGAAGCAACACCTAATGCTGAACCTAAAGTTGAACAAGATGAGGAAAGACTTTTGAGAGTTTTGTCTAAGGCTAACTCCAGACCTGCAGTTGAAGTTGCTTGCTATGATGGAAGACTTGAGACCGATACACTTTTGGATTGGATCTCTGAGATGGATAAATACTTTGAGTATGAAGGTACTCCTGATAATAAGAAGGCTAAGATAGCAGTCACAGAGTTGAAAGGGCATGCATCTCTTTGGTGGGATCATTTGCAAACTGAGAGACAGAAGAGAGGAAAAGAAAAGATCAAAACATGGATGAAGATGCTTGGAAAGATGAAGAAGAAGTTTCTTCCAGCTGACTACCAAGATAGTCTGATGAGAAAGATGCAAAATCTGAGACAAAAGGACATGAGTGTGAAAGAATATACTGAGCAATTTTATAAATTGGATATCAGATCTGGACATGTGGATGATGAAGTTGAGAAGGTGGCTAGATATCTGAATGGCCTAAGGACATCTATTCAAGATGAGATTAGTTATGTGAAGATTGATAGTGTGGAAGAAGCATACCAATTTTCTTTGAAGGCTGAAGAAAGATTGACAAAAAGACATGATCAAAGACAAAGAGGAAGAGGTGGCAGATTTCAGAGAAGTAGAGGTAGATCTGATGGAGAAAGTAGTAGATCTAAAAATTTAGTACAAGATAAAGGATGGGAAGATGACCCTGCTGGTAAAAGAGGTAATTACTCTAGAGGTAGTTATACTAGTTACTCTAGGAATAACAATAATGGTAAAAGAGAAGAGAGATCTTGGTTTAAAGGTACTTGTTACAAATGTGGTGAAGAAGGACATAGAGCTTTTGAATGTACTAACTCTGGAAAGAAGACTGAAGGTAATGGTAGAAATAATTTGGCTTGTGAAGAAGTTGAGAAAATGTCTAATGAACCTGAACATGGTGAGAACTTGATGCTAAGAAGGATCTTGTGTAATGAAGAAGCTGATGAGGAACCTATTTTGAGGAAAAGTTTGTTCAGAACCAAATGTAAGATCGTTGATAAATGTTGCAAGGTAATCATTGATAGTGGAAGTTCTGATAATTTGGCATCCAAAGAGTTGGTTAGCAAATTGTAGTTGCAAAGATTGAAACATCCTAAGCCCTACCATATTGCTTGGATCCAGAAGGAGCATAAACTACTTGTAAGTGAACAATGCCTTGTTAAATTCAAAATTGGGAATTATCATGATGAAGTCTTGTGTGATATTATGCCTATGGATTGTTGTCATATTCTTTTGGGTAGACCTTGGCAGTATGATAGGAAAGCTTTGCATGATGGTAGATTGAATCAATATACTATTTGGATGGATGGAAAGAAACAAGTGTTATTGCCTTTGGTAGAGAAGTTTGATGAAGGTCATTGTACTATAGTCAGAGTATGCTTGTTTGATGATAAAACATTTACAAGTGAAATGAAAGAACAAAATATTTGCTTGAAGCATAAAAGTGGATAGTCAAATAAGGTTGCTGATGCCTTGAGCCAAAGAATAAGTTTGCTGACAGAAATGAGAGTTGAAGTACTTGGTTTTGATGATTTGAAGTATTTGTATGAGGCTGACATTGATTTTTCAGAGCCTTGGAAAGCTTGTAAAGAACACACAGTGAGTGATAAGTGGTTTGATTATTTCATTCAAGAAGACATGTTGTTTAAAGGAGTTCAGTTGTGCATACCTAGAGGATCTATGAGAGAGAACATAATGAAGAGAAACATAGTGGTGGACTTGCTGGACATTTTGGGATTGATAAGACAGTGAATTTGATTTCAAAAAGATACTTTTGGCCACAAATTTATAGAGATGTACAAAGAATGGTTAGAGGTTGCAAAATTTGTCAAGTAGCAAAAGGAACTAGTCAGAATTCGGGATTGTATACACCTTTTCCTATACCTGATAGACCTTGGGAAGATATGAGTATGGACTTTGTTCTTGGATTACCTAGAACTCAGAGAGGTAATGATTCTATTTTGGTAGTGGTTGATAGATTTTCTAAGATGGCTCATTTCATACCTTGTAAGAAGACATTTGATGCATTGCATGTAGCTGAATTATTCTTCAAGGAAGTGGTAAGATTGCATGGTTTGCCTAAATCTATTGTTTCAGACAGAGATACTAAGTTTACTGGTTATTTTTGGAGGACACTTTGGAAGAAGATGAATACTGATTTGAAGTTTAGTTCTACATTTCACCCTCAGATAGATGGATAGACTGAAGTTGTGAACAGAAGTTTGGGAAACTTGTTGAGATGTTTAGTTGGAGAGAAACTTGCTAATTGGGATTTGATTTTGGCACAAGCAGAGTTTGCATATAATAATTCAGTGAATAGAAGCACTAAGAAGACACCATTTGAGATTGTTAATGGATTTCATCCTAAGGGAGTCATAGAGCTAAGAGATTTACCTACTGAGACCAGAAGAAGTGCTGAAGCTGATCATTTTGTAGAATACATGAGAACTTTACATGATGAAGTTAAAAAGAATTTGGAGGACAATAATCTGAAATATAAACAAAGAGCAGACAAGAGAACAAGACATAAATCTTTTGAAGTTGGAGATGAGGTTATGATTCATTTGAAGAAGAATAGATTTCTAGTTGGTACCTACAACAAGCTGAAAATGAAGAAGTTTGGACCTTGTAAGATTCTGAAGAAGTTTGACAGTGGAAATGCTTATGAAGTAGAATTGCTAGAGGACATGGATATATCACCTATATTCAACATTGATGATATATTTGAGTACTTTGAATCAAGTGATGAGATTGAAGATGATCTAGATTATCCTAAGAAAAATAAGGATAGCATTGAGAAGATCTTGAATAGCAGAGTTGGCAAGAGTACAAGAGGAAAAGACTACATGGAATATCTAGTTCAGTGGAAAGATAAGCCAGTTGAGGAAAGTTCATGGATTATACAAGCTGAGTTGGATCTTTATGATTTAGGTTAGAGTATGAGTAGTGCCTGATGTGGACATCAGTTCTTTATTTACCCTAGGTGTCTGATGTAGGAGCATCTTGGGTCTTTGGCAATCTTGCATCAACCAAAAACATTTTCTGATTTCTGTACCTATTTGCTGTAGTTTTCTTTATAATATTTGAATTTGATAGTTTCATGGTGTGTGAAGCTTACATCATGTTGGGGACCTATTTGGGAACCTTCTCCTATGATCACATCAAGTTTGGATGGATTGTTTCAAAGTTACAGCTATTTTCCTTGCCGTCGGAATAGTGTTTTCCTATAGTTTTGGTTCTGATTGTTCATGTTGGTTCTCTTGATCCATAAGGAATATTATTTTTTTCACTTAAGGGATTCAAGGGGACCTAAATTAATATCATTCTACAAGAGTGAAGCTTCTATTTCATTATGAGTCAAAAGTTATGGCCTTTTTGGCACAGGACCTATTTTCTGCCAGCTTTCACGTCTGAGCTGTTATTGCAGTTTTGGTGCTGATTGTTCATGTTGGAGACCTTGATATATAAGGAATTTTCTTTTGTGAACTTAAGGACTTAAATTGGACCTAAATTAATATCATTTCCCAAGAGCGAAAACTCCAATTCATTATGAGTAAAAAGTTATACCTATTTTGCCTCAGGACCTATTTCCTGCTAGTTTTTGGGTGAAATGTGTGGTGTTTCTTCTTGCGATGTTCCTTGTGCTCATATGGGACCTTGCGCACTTAAAGGAATGTTCTTGGGTCAAGTTAGGACCTAAATACAAAGGTGCATCAATTTATATTCATTCTAGCATTAGTTTTGGTTTAAATCTTGAGACTGGACCTATATTGTAATTAAATGCCTGACTGGCCAACCTGTGGCTTAGCTGGCTATATAAGGGGTCTAGATTGATGTAGTAGATGATGATGGGTGAGATATGCAAAGAATTATCAAGATAAATCATTGGAGAAAAAGATAGGATGCAAGCTATAATTCTGAATTCATAATTCTCATTGTATAAGGCTGAAACCCGAAAGGCCTCATAGTCGGGCATGTTGAAAGAAATAATATAATTCTCTGTTGTTGCTGCCAGTTGATTGTCTCATATCCATTGTGTTTCCATTGTGTTCATGTGATATTTATATTTCTTCCATTGTGTAACTTTGAGCAAGGGCTTGTTGTGGATTCAAGTGGACTCAATTCTGCTTGATTCTGCTTGTATCTACCATGCCCCTGCATCATTTTTCCAAGTGGGATCTATCTTACTCCTATGGAAAATAGTGGAGTCTCATCTTATTACTAGTTTCCTATCTCCACGTGTATTTCATTTTTCCACCTTTTTTATTTTGCCACATGAGACTGTTTCCCCTAAATATTTTCCTAAGTGGGGCCTACCATGGGTTCATTGTGGAACCCTATTATCCTCTTCTATGCTAGTGTGCTTGCATGTCAAGCATTTTTTTATTTTAATTTATTTTAATAATTTTTTTGATAAAATCATAATTTATAATTTCTTCATTATATAGATGTATCTCAAAGAAAAAAAAACATTCATAGAACTAAGGTTGACATGTCAAAAATAAAAACCTTCTAAAAATACATAAAATTTTGTTTCTAGAACAAACTAGATTTATTATGTTTAAATTGTAAAAGTAATTTCTAGAACATTGATGAATGTAACTTATATAATTATATATGGGAAATAATTATCTAATATGATTAGAAAGAAAGTAGTGTAGGTTCATATTCAAACCATGCATAATTTAATGAAATACAATTGAGAGTAGAAAATGAAATTCTGATAAAAACATTAATTTCCTAAGAGTAAAATTCCTTAAAAAATATTACAATAATCATGAAATCACCAACCATAAGAAAGGGTTCATATTGAAAAATATTCATGGCACAAAGAATGCCTAATACCTCTTAGAATAAAAAATTTCTAAGATTAGATGTTAAATAGTATCATAAAATATATCCCCATTTAATTTCCTGCTCAACTAACCCCTATTTTAGCATGTATGGCCTCCCAATCTGGTCCTTTTCATCCCAACCCACTTCTATATTAATTTTTGGCTTCTCCTTTCAATTTTGGACTCCAAGTCCCAATTTGGGACTCCATTGGAGGGAGAAAGACACCTTGGACATCCCACTCTTGCTCCTAGGCCAACTTGGGTCCCTTGCTCCCACCAATTACCCCACAAATTTGAAGTGTGCAATAACTAGCTTATTTACATGGGAATTTAAAACCTATATCAGATTACTTCAAGTTTGGCACCCCAAAATGCTTGGGTAGGGTTTATAAAAATGTATCTTCCCTCATTTTTGGACACACTCAATAATTCAAATGTGTTCTCAAGCATCCAATCATAAAGAATACAAGGAATATTGTCCCATTATATTCTTGAAATAAAACATTGTGAAAAGATTAAACAACCTTCATTTAAGAATAATTTTATGATTTTATTTCAAGGTCAATTTATTTTAAATTCATGTTTGATTCCAAAACTAGAGTTTGACCTAGGAAAACCCATTTCAACATAATATTTTCCTTCTTAGCTATGTACAAGAATAGGTGGAATTCAGGCACAATCCAACCAAAAAATTATTATGGGGGGAGATTTTAATGCAATATTAAAGTCCTCTGAGAAAGCTGGGGGCATCTCTCCTCCAATTAAAACTATCACTAATTTTTCAAATTTTGTGGAAGACACAAACTCATGGATATTGAGCCTGTCATGGGCTCCTTCACATGGACAAATAAAAGAGCATATTTTTCTCAGATTGCAGTTAGGTTGGACCAATTTATGATAACTATTGACTGGAAGCTCACTGGCATCACTTTCCAATTAGAGATCTTAGCATGACCAGGATCAGATCACTTTCCCATCACCTTATAGCTCACTCTGCCCTTGCCCACCACAGTTCCCCAACATCAACCTTCTTTCAAGTTTGAGAAGATGTGGCTAAGGAATCCACAATTTCTTCCTCTAATGAACCAATGGTGGGTGAATGCTCCTCCATGTGATGGATCTAAAATGTATCAATTTTCCTAGAAACTTAAATTCATTAGAAAAGAAATTAAAAAGTGGAATGAGGTTTCTTTCAAAAATATTTTTAAGGAGAAATATTAGGTCAAACAATAACTTTCAGATATTCTGGATAAAACTATCAACCATGGTTTGAATAAGGAGGGTTTTTATAAACAGAAAGCATTACAAGCATACTGGGAAGAATTATTCTCTCATGAAGAGATTTATTGGTGACAAAAATCATGGGAACTTTGGTTAAGAGAGGGAGATAGAAATACAAAATATTTTCATGCTTCAGCAAAGCAAAAACATGCTGCTAGTAGGATTTTTTCCATTCATAATGCATAGACTAGTCTCTTAATTTCTGATGCTTAGGGAATTCATCATGAAGAGATTAGATTCTTTAAAGAACTTCTAGCACCATCACATCATCGGAAACCCTCAGCATCCCAAGTCCAAGATATTCTTCAAGCTATCCCCACCATTATTTCAGAAGCTGATAATGTGAATTTGTTGGATCCTTTCACAATTTTTGAATTAAAAAGGATGGTCTTCTCATTGACTCCTGATAAATCCCCTGGTCCAGATGGATTTTTGGCTACATTCTATCAATCATGTTGGGATTTTCTTGGGTGGGATTTGCTGGGTGTTCTTGAAGAGTCAAGGAAAAGTAAATCGATGCTCAAAATTTTTAACACAACAAACATTGCCATCATACCAAAGATTAAAACCCCTAGATCATTTTCAGATTTCAAGCCTATTTGTCTTTTTAACACAATATATAAGATCATTACTAAAGCAATCTACTTGAGGCTTCAAAATCTGATACCTAGGATTGTGTCACCAGAGCAAGGAGGATTTGTACCAGGAAGAGAAACCATGGAAGGTGCCCTAGTTGCACATGAGACTCTCCATTTGATTGACACATACAAGTCTCCAAGTTTCATCATCAAATTGGACATGATGAAAGCTTATGACAGAGTTTGCTAGGAGTTCCTTTTAAAGTTCTTTGAAATTTTAGTTTTGACAAAAGTTGGTGCAAATGGATTCGATCATGTATTACAGTGGTGGCCTTCTCTGTTATTATTAATGGATCCCCTCCTGGCTTCTTCAAATCATCTCAAGGGATTAGACAAGGTGACCCCCTATCCCCGATCCTTTTTATTTTAATGGAAGAAGCTTTCAGTAGACTCATTCAACATACACATGATTTTGGCTTATGGAACAGAGTTCTGCTAGGGGATACAAATGTTTCAGTTACTCATTCTTTGTTTGCAGATGACACTCTCCTATTTGGAACTGCCAATGTTTTGGAGGCTAAACAGATTAAGTTAACACTAGACCTATATTCAGCAGCTTCAGGTCAAAAGATCAACCCTCATAAATCAAAGGTTTATGTATTCAATTCTGAACTGGTTATCTCCAATAGAATTGTATCAATTCTGGGCTTCTCAGAAGACTCCCTTCCTTCAGTATATCTTGGCATACCCTTTTTTATAGGAGCTAACAAAACTGCATATTGGTTGCCTATCATTAAGAGGATTAAGGCAAGGATAGTGGCATGGAAAGCCAGATGGCTCTGTTTTGCAAGAAAAATCCTTCTCATCAAAACAGTGCTTGCAGCAATTCCCAATTATTATATTTCAGTTCTCAAAGCCCCTTCATTAGTGATACAATCTATTCAAAAAATCCTGAGAGACTTTTTATGGGTAGGCAACATTTTTGGAGACAAGAAAATTCCCTTGATCTCTCTTCAAGGGATGTCTCAAGGAAAAGATTCAGGGGGTGTTGGTTTACATGACATGGCTAAGAGAAATAAAGCCTTTGGAGGGAAACTAGTTTGGTAGATGTACTCTAAACCAAACTCCAAGTGGTGCTAGATTATGTAGAAAAAGTATCTTGATCTTCCTAACCCATCGAGAGTCTTCTCCATTCAAAATCCTCCTAAAGGATCCACCATATGGAATTTTATGATGGAATCTAGAGACATTATTTCGCAATACATTACTTGAGAGGTGCATAGTGGTGTCAGTATTAGCTTTTGGCGTGACTCTTGGAGTGGGTTGCCTCCTCTTATTCATTCACCCTGTCTAGCTGAAGTGGTGACTTCTTCTAAAGAAACTTGGGGTAAATCACTTATAGATTATGTCTCTGTAGTTTTCTTGTTTTCTAGAAAGATTATTTGGAAAGATCTGAATGAACTTCCACTCACTATTCAAGGTAAAGCGATCTTTTTGAAAGTTTTGATAGAAAGATAGATTTTTCTATCAGGGAAGGAAGACAAACTGCTCTGGGCTCCAGGTAAGTCAGGGTCATATACTATTAAAGATGGCTATATGATCATTCAGCAACAAGTATATAATATCAATACTAGTTGTGCCTTCTCTTTTTGCTGGAATTCTACTACTCTTCCAAAAGCAAGTTGCTTTACTTGGCTTTCTCTAAAAAAGAGAATTCTTACAAGTGACCGCCTTACTAAATTCAAGATTGCTCAACCTTTCAACTATGTTTTGTGTGATCATGATGTGGAAGATGTAGACCATCTCTTTTTGAGATGTTCTTTTTCTTATCACTATTGGGATTTTGTACTTAACAAACTCCACTTTCCAACACCTCTCCCCAACACTCTTTGGGACTTGTTTCAGACCTGGCCAGAGATTCATGCTTCGTCACTTTTTTAGGGCCTATGGAAATTTATTCCTGCATGTGTAGTTTGGGCAATATGGTGGGAAAGAAACAAAAAAATCTTCCATAGGAATCCTGCCTCACTCAGTGTCATTCTAATTAGTATTGAGAAATCAATCTCATAAGTTATCAATGCTAGCCACCATAGAGTAAAATGTAATCCAGTGCTGACCATTTGGGACAATTCTATCATTCAGGAATGGAAAGACATTCACATTCCTATTAGGTGGCATCATCACAATCAAAAATTTTCACCAGTTAACAGGGATAAAATTCACTGGCCAACCCCTTTTCTTGGATCAGTTAAACTCAATTTTGATGGTTCATCCTGAGGCAACCCAGGTAAATCTAGGATTGCAGCTTGTATCAGGGACCAACAAGGTCATGTTCTTGCTATCAAAACTTCTCCTATCCCGACATGTACAAATAACATGGCTGAGGCATATGCATTATTTGTAGGGCTAGCTTTGGCAAAAAAATGTGGTTTTCAATGTATCCATGTAGAAGGTGACTCGATGGTGATCATTAATTCATGCATTAAGCGAGAGTCTTATAACTAGAAAATTTCATATATTCTTCAACAAATATGGTGGCTTCTTGATTCATTCAGAGAAAATTATCTTTCCCATACTCTATAGGAATGAAATATGATTGTAGACTATCTGGCCAATTTAGGGTGTGATGGTTTGAACCTTGAATATCTAAAACCATCAGAACTGATACTATTAAATAGTGAGATTCAAGTCTTAATCAACAAGACCAAAAGTATATCCTGATTTATTCAGATTAAGCTTGTTAAGGTACTAATTATGATTTACATGACACCCCCCAAGTACATCTCTTATTACATGGCATCACCGTATCCCTAGCTTGCTTGAATTACTTATGATTCTATTTTTGATTTATATGCCGTGGAGTTTAATTATTTTCCTCACAACTACATTTGGTTCTTCACATGGCCTTTAGCATTCATATGGCTATTGAATTTGCCACGTATGAAGGGAAGTAAAAATACTCAATATACTTATAGCCTGATGGCAGAGAATGAATTCAAGTGTGTGAACCCATCGGTGTTGCCTACTCGAATTTCTATATAATTTATGGGTCCATTTTTCATTTCATTCCATAGTAGTTGCTCTCTCTTTCTGCTTTAATTCCAGGGTTTGTTAATGTGCATTGCTCGAATGATGGAGTTCTCAAGCTGTGCTTCCTACGGGAAAATTCACTCAGAGCTATTGCCTAGGAACTACGTGGTTCTCATCTCTTCATCAATTTTTGAACTCCCATTTCCACACTGTATTGATGGGCCAAAGATTGACCAATTTTTTGTGTGTCAATCCATGTTGCATTACAGGGCAGTGAGGAGGATTATTGGGGAGCATGTGCTATCTCCTCGAACTAAAATTGTATTGTTTCCTTCACAGCTTGTATCCATTTTCTTGTCAAATTTGATGGACTTTCTTTAGTCGGTGGATTTAGTTTTCGCCATTGTCAATAAACTTGTTTGGTCACATTTCAACTTGGATAACTGAATTATGAGTGCTCTACAAAATTATGACTTATGGTCAGGTAAAGCTTTGGTGGGTGGAATTTTTTCTCACCATGCTCTTATGACAAGCCATGAACATCTAATGGTGTATGAAAATTTTAAATGGGCAATGGAATAGCATAGCTTTCAGATTGTTAGGGCTAATTTGCAGGTTGTGAGCCCTGTTTTAGGTTTGGACCTTTCGGAGAAGATTAGGTGACTTGATCACGCAGTTTTGGATCTTCTAGTTTTTCCATTGCCTCTGGTTCTCCCACCTTTACATCCGGTGTCTTTCATGGGGGTTCCTGATCTCAACGTTCCCCTGTCTCTAGCTTTGTCAACAAATGAGCCTCCTGCTGCTCTGGCATCACTTGATGGTTGGGACGTGATAAAACCATCGACCCCTCTAGTGGGTTGGGAATTGGCTTGGGTCCATGTGTGACATCCTCCTTCTCCCAGTCCTATGGATTTCTGCTAAGGGTGTTCTATTGAGAAGTATTAGTTTTTTGAATTTTGTTACATTTTACCGATAACCCCTAATAGTGGGTTTTTGTGATAAATTTTTGTGATGATATCTCGCAGTATATTCAGTTCGATCATATAAACAAAATGATTTTGGGGTTTTTCTTTTGAAAATCTAAAAGTAAATATCATTTTCTTATGTATTTGACAATGACTTCAGGGTTTCTTCCTGATTCTTCCATGGATGAGTCCTTGAATCAGTTTGTATATTAATAAAATTATGGTGGCTAGTCCACTTTGGCTTAAAAAAAAAAAAGAATAGGTGGAAGACACAGTAAAATTTATAAAACAAGTAGGAAGAACTATAGTCGTCCATTCATTGGATCTAAAATTGTTGGGAGGCAAAGTTGGGAACCTTAGTCCTAGGAGTAGGATAGCCTAGGTGTCCTATTCCTTTAATGTTTCCAAGGATTAAAATTGCAGCTCAATTACAGTCAACATGATTTCCTAATCTTCTAGCAAAGTCTATTTGCCACTCTATTCTTTTCTTGTGCATGCTGAAAACTACCATGTTACCATATTTAAGCCTAATTATTAAATTATTCTTCCACAATCACATGGTCATATCCCATCCTCCCACAAAGGATTATTTAATTCACCTTGTGCCAAATAATCCTTGATCCAAGTGGATCATTTTCCTTCCAAAGGTAATTAAAATGGAAATAAACCTAATTTTCCTAGTTTGCCCATACAAGCTAGTGAAACCTATTTCCCTTCATTAAATTTTGGTGAACCCAATGTCTCTTACATAGTTCTAATTTGTATATTTGATTTTTTTTATATTTCATTTTCATGATGGAATTCACTAAACCATATTGATTTCCTATTTGACATGCGATAACATTTCTTCTTAGTTATATTTTTTAAAATCATATGTTATATAATGATTTATTTCACTTCATGTTGCTTACATTTATTCATGACACTCTTACATATGGTATCATTAGAATTTAAAAGATTTTTCCTATTCACAAATCACTTATCAAATCTTTTATCCATGTTGCATGTTGTTATATCATAATGTTTTAAAGAAAATTCATGGAATATGTAGATCTCACAAGAATTTTTTGTAGAAAGTGATAATTGTAAATATGACATTTAAATGAAACATATTAATACCTCTCCTAGGCTATATCTTGTTAATGAGGATAGAGTTAATACTACTATTAATGTTTTCCACAATATAAACACCACATTAGAGAGTAATAGATCCTCTCCTCACAAAGATAACTTGGTGTAAGAGGCTAAGAATGTTAATCTTAACACTTCGAGCTAGATCTTCTTTAGTCTCCTAGATCTTATATTTTTCATTAAAATTTCATAAATCAAGATGATGTTATGCATATCATTCATGATATATCCCCTAATTTATAAAATTAAGAAAATATGAAGATGACCCTTCTTCTTCTGAACCTAATAAAGTAGACATGACTAATCATGATCTAGGATTCCCAATCTCCTGGAATAGAGGTCAATCGTCCTACTCATTCCTATACAACAACTTTCCATAAAAATCAAGATTAAATCATTCCACCCTTGAGATTAAAGATATATTATGAGGTTGGATATGAAATTTCTTCTCATCAAGGATATAGTGGACAAGGTCTTGGAAAAACAAAACAAGGAACAAAAGTCCCTATTGATCCTCCTACAAAAGTTAATAGTCTAGATAGTTTAGGATATTCAACTCATAAGAAACCCAACATAAGTGATGTTCCTTCTACTTCAAAATATAGTCCTCCACCTTCTTTACCAACCCTCCTACCAAAAGAAGAAAAAAATTCTCCTCTATATGAAGAAAATTTAGCTTTAGCAAAAAGAATATTTTCGAGGCTTAAACATGAAACACAAATTAGATCTCCTTTTATAAATTTTCCAAAGAATAAAAAAAATTGAAAAGTTCATTATCTTTTTCATCATAGTAATGCTCATTCTCTTGTTGATCATGTTCAATGAAACACATTTGTTCAAGATTTAGTAGATAAATGTCTTATTTGTCTCATAATAGATCTTGTACTATTTCTTGATACTAAGAATGTTGTGCACTAGCACTACCTTTTTCCTATTATGTTGTTCCAAATATGTAGCCTTACTAGATTTACTTTATGGGGGCTCTTTGTTTTGCGCAGTGCTATGCTTTCATTTACTAAATATCACTTTGTGAGAAACAAAATAGGTCCTTTTCCTTTCTCTCATGCTTGGGGGGAAAGGTTTTTATTTTCAATCTCTTATCCTTTGTAAGGATCCACTTTCTCTTGGTTGAGTGCCTATTTTTTTGTCATGTGATGTCCTTTCTGGTATAGAATTATTTTTTAACTCAGGATTCTCTCATTTACAAGGTGTGTGTATCCTTGATAAAAAACTCTTCTTGTCTTGAAAGTGTATGTATATCATACAAATATCTTCCTTAGAGGCCCAAATTTGTGTTATTATTCATCAAGAACCCCTTTACCTAGAAATGGGGAAGGTGAGAATTCTTGTTCTCTTTCCCCTCCCCTTTTTTTAATGATGTTATTTTTGTTCAAGATCTCCTATAGGAGGTAGATTTATTTGAGAAAGGATATCTTCCTTTTTCCTTCTTGTGCATCACTCAAAAGGAAACTTTTATACTTGTTGCAATATATCTTTTTATACACCTATCTCTTCCTCACATAAAAAGAGTTATATAATTATTTGGCTAGGGTTGCATGGACATTATTTCCTAAAGGATATCTCCTTGGTGTTGAAGGCAAGTATCCTTTTTCTAAGTTTCCTTGAGATTCCACCATAGCTCTATATTTATATCTTACAAAGGGGGGCATATGTGTTCCCTCCTTTAAAATTTAGTGGATTTCCTTGGATACAATTCTTTCCATAGTTATCCTTTTGCATTGTTTTGAGTGGATGTCCTTGGATATAATTCTTTTCTTGGTTATCCTTTTGTAACATTTTTAGTGTATTTCGTTGGATACAATTGTTTCCTTGGTAATCCTTTTGCACCATTTTTAGTGGATTTACTTAGATACAATACTTTCCTTGGTTATCCTAGGACATATTCTTTTCCAAATTTCTCTAGATACAATGCTTTTCTTGGTTATCCTTTTGCAACATTTTCAGTGGATTTCCTTGGATATAACATGCTTTCTTGGTTATCCTTTTGTACTAGTTTTTAGTGGATTTACTTGGATATGTTTCTTTCCTTGGTTATTATTGGGATTGGTTGACTAGCATAACACAACTTGCTAGACTATTTCACCTTTTCTTTGAATCGATACATTTTTCAAGATGGGTTGACTAGAATAACACAACTTGCTCGACTACTCAACTCTCTCTTTACATAAAAATCTATCTTGGGATGAGTGGAACTAGCATAACATAAATTGTTAGAATATTTCCAATTATTCCTCCTCTTTTTGTTTTCTCATAGATCCCCTAATATAATACAACTTATTATCTAGTGGAATTTGTGCTCTTTAATGGATCACCTAGCATAACATATCTTCTTGGCCCATGAATTCCATTCTTCCCTTCTCTCTCCTCCATGATCCCATAGCATAACACATCTTTCTAGTTAGTTGGACCATGGAGTCTTGTCTCATCTTTGATATATGCTCTTTCTCTTTCCATGTGATCACTTACGCTCTTACAATAGAATTCTAAATGTGATTAGTGGATGAGATATTTCACTATTATCAATGTTTCTTGAATGACCTAACTTGGAGCCTTTATTTTTGGTGCTAAACCCTTTTTCATGTGTCTTTTTTCTCCATCTTTGGTTTCCTTTACCTTTATTTTATTATTTTTGGTTTTGTGTGCTCTTACACATGGTTGTATGAGTTAAAATACTTGGTTTGGGGGCTTCTTATCTTGATCCTAGTGATTTTTTATCTCTTTGTAGTCTTTCCTATGTATCTTTCTCTCTCATCCTTATACTTTAGCATGAATATGCATGTAGGGTCATATCTTGCTAAAGTGTCTGGGCTAAATGTAGCATCATAAATTTTATCTCTACACAATTTCTTTCTCAGCTTGGCCCTATTTTAGTGTGTATGATCTCCCAAATCCTGTCCATTCATCCAAACTCAATTCTATACTAATTTTTGGCTTCTCCTTTAAATTTTGGACCCTAATTACCAGTTTGGGATTCCATTGGAGGGATAAAAGGTGCCTTGAGAACCTCACTCCAGTGAGTTGGCTGGATTGGATGCCTTTCTCTCGCCAATCTAGCCCCAAATTTGAACCATACAATGATTAACTTGTTTAAGAAAGAGTTTTAAAGTTGTGTCATGTTTCTCTAGGTTTTGCACCAAAAAATTATTGAGTAGAGTATATAAGCAAGGCATCCACCCTCATTTTGGGACACACAGTCAAGAATTCAATTGCATTCTCAAGCATCCAAGCATCAATCATTCAAGGCATTTTATCCTACCATATTCTTTAGATCTAGCATTGTGGCAGACTTCAAGAAACTTCATGCAAGCATGTTTTTATAATGTTGTTTTAAGTTCTTGTAGAGTCATGCTATTGCATCAATATTTTTGATCACCTTCAAAGAGTATTACATCATCAAGGTATAAGACATCTCAATTCTCAGATCTAGCCTATGCTACATATCAACAAACTTTTATTTCATGTTCAATTTATTTCAAATTCATGGTTGATTCCAAAATTGGGGTTTGAACTAGACAAATCCCTTTATACAATTTATTATATTATTGTATGTGTCCAAGAATAGGTGGTGGACACACAACACGAGTTACAAAATGAGGAGAGACATATTTTTCCAGTCATCAAATCTAAAAATATTGGGAGAAGGCCGAGCTGGATGCCTTAGTCATGAGATCATGCCGACTTGGGAAGCCCAATCCTTCTAATTTTTACTTATATTTATATTGTACATGTTAGTTATATTTTTCATGCCCAATATTCTAGTGTAATCTATCTGTCCGTCTACTATTTTTTCGAGCATTCAAAAAACTACCATCTTACCCTATTTTACCTTAATTGTTATATTCTTCTTCCATAATTGTATAGTCATCTTCAAATCTCCCACAAAGGATTATTGAACTCACCTTGTGCCCAAGATTCCTTGAAAAAAGTTGATTATTTTCGAGTTGATCTTTTTCCTTTTGAAGGTAATTAAAGTAAAAATGGTCCCAAACTTTGTAGTTTTCCCATACATGCTAGTGAACCCCATTTCCCTCCATTATAGAGGTAAATGAAGATAACTCAAAAAATACACAAATTTTGAATTCGTAAACTTAAAATGCTCAAATAATATAGCACACCTTCTCTTTAAGTTGATAAAATGATTATAAACTCATAAACTTAGAATGCTTAAATATAGAATTAAAATTCTATTCATTGATCACTCAAGATCATATAATTTGCTCACTTGATTACACGATGCTAAAGGAATTATAATTGTCTCAATATATAGAGGTATTTACTACAACAAGGCTCTTTCTCAAAACATAGCTTGCATACCAACAATATAAACAACTTACTACTAATAATAAATACTTCTAGAGACATCTAAAACAAACATTTACCTTTTTTTAGCTTAAGGGGGAAATTCTAATATTTCAATGCTCTTCCTTAATTTTTACCATTTACTACCACATCCACACAATATCTAAATTGTAACTTAGATCTTAAAAAAGTTCACTTTTGCTAGTCCTTTATGAATATTAGGCCATCAACTAATCTTTCAATCTACATAAATCTCTCTAGAAGTACTCTTCCTATAAATTTACTACTAATACTAAAGAGTCATAGTCTTCTGAAATTCCGTGATGTCTTTTAAGACAATAAATTATTTTAATTCAAAACCAATTATTAGTCACATCTCTCAAAAGTTCTACATTTCTTGATTTCTAGTATATTCAACATATGAATATCTATGTTTTTACAATATTTTGAACATGTTTGTGACCTTTTTCCAATTATATACACCCATCTATCCTTAATTCATCTATATACAATTATTCATATTATTTCAACCCATCTCTTCTGAATGATTCTTCAATCCATAAATGATACAAAGATGGAAATCCGAACATATTTCTTTCCAATGTCCTTTCCTATAGAATTATAACATTGTATTTCTTGAATTGATTTGTTAGTGCTTGTGTTACTTGTAGTATTATCTATTTTTTCATATCTAAGAACTTCATTTGTTGGACTCACTTTTAATTGAATAAGGTATATAATAGCTTGTCCATACTTTCCCAAATATTTTCCTTTATATACACTTTTTTCATCATTTTTTATGAATAGAGGCCTTTTCTACTAATAAAATATTAAAGTACAATATTCGCAAAAAAGGGGTTGGGGGAAAAAGTTACCCCGCAAAAAGTCACATGGCACCTAGGTCGGAAACATACAACTATTCATCAAAAAAGCATAAAAAGAAGGAAATCCTCAAGCTGCGAGGGCAGTAGCAGAAGAGGGAGGAAGATCTCCGTCATCAGGATTGCCCCAAACATTGGGCCTTGGGGTTTGGTCAGGGAGCGACCAGCCGTCATCTTTATCTTCTTCTTTCTCCAACTCTCCTTCCTCCCGTCTGGGAGAAATAGAAAGCACCAGGCGGGGGAACTTATCAAAAGTGACAAGAGGCCACGCAGGAACACTGACCAAAGGCCAAGTAGAAAACATCTTTTATTTTTATTATCAGTAATTAGCAATATTTGTAGATTCCAACACATTATCTCCAATCTTAACTTCCTTCTTTAAACTCATGTTTAATTCAACAAGCTATATAATATCTTATGGACACTTTCCCAAATATTTTCCATAATATCCTACTCTTTCATCATTTTAAAACCCACATCTTTTGTACAATATCTTACTATAACATCCAATAATATTTATATATTCCATCACATTATCTCTAATCTTATATTATTTATTTATATAACTTTTTCTACACCACAAATAATTTATTTCACATAAGACATCACAAAATAAAAGCTTAGACCTTAACTATTATCCTTTATGCATGTTGTAAGTGATCAATCTAATTGACTATTATATTATCTCTAATTAATATGGTAACTATATTGTTGTCTTTTATTATCGATTATTATACTGACTGTAATTAGTTGAGTTTAATCTCTCTTTTCAAGGAGGTGGATATAGCAGGGATTCTCCTTCCCAGCCACACTTTATAAACTACAATCGATGAATTTACCTTCATTTATAGTAGCAGCAATACATTTTCTTCTTTTGTTGGGATATGGCAGTGAATTCTTATTAAAAACAAAGTTGGCATGCCAACAATAGAGACAACTTACTACAATAATAAACACTTCTAAGAACATCTAAAACAAACCTTTATTATTTGTAGCTTGTGGGATAAATTACAGTAGTCCAAAAACAACAGCAATACTAATAGTATGGAAATTTTGAGAGTTACATGATTAACCTGGAAAAATATAAAAAGCAAACGTCTGTGTTTCTAAGCATGTAACAAACAAAAGCCTCATTAATTTTTTCAGAATTAAAACCCAATTCCATAATCTATTTCATGCATTTAACAAACAATAAACTTATATCCTCATTTTGGGTAGTCAGAGTTATTACATTCCATAAGCTTAAATATTTCTTAAAAAATTTCTCTATGGACATATCTGCAATTATTTTAAGGGCTTCCTTTTGATTTAGCCCTTCATCTTCATTTTTGTCATCATTATTATCCTCTTCTTCAATATTATCTTCAACATCTGTTTATTGGTCTCCATTCCGTGTCTGGTCAGCCTTTTCTTCAGATCTTCTCTGCCTTTTTGAGTTCAACGCATGATCCAGATCTTGTTTTTCCTCTGAACTTCTTGACCTCTTTAAATTTATATCTGATTCATTTTTACCATCCTCTGCAATAGCATCTTCTGTAGCCTTTTCTTCAGATCTTCTCTGTTTTTTTGAGTTTAATGCATGATCCAGATCTTGTTTTTCATCTGAACTTCTTGACCTCTTTAAATTTATCTCTGATTCATTTTTACCATCCTCTGCAATAGCATCTTCTGTATTCATTTGTGTATTTTCTGTATTTCCTCCATCATCAGTTGTAGTATAATCATATTCTTGCTTACATTCCATATCATCATCTTCTTTACTATCGAACCCATCTTCTTGATCATTTTTTGAATCTTCATTTTCTGCTTTTACTGTTCCATCTTCATTATCCTCTTTCTTGCCATCACATTCTGCATCATCTTTTTCTTGACATAGATCTTCTCCTCGCTGAGCTCCTTCTTGTTCATCTCCATAGCTCTTTCTGGGGTCGGCTTCATTGCTATCATTTTCTTGCTCATCCTCTTCTTCTGTTTGAGTATCTATTTCTTCTTCATTATCTTCTGCATCATATTTTCCTTGCACATCATCTTCTACATCATATTTTTCTTGTACATTATCATCTTCATCATATTTTTCTTGTACATTATCATCTTCTCCATCATATTTTTCTTTCTCATCCTCTTCTTCTGTTTCTTCGTTATCATCATCTTCTGTATCATATTTTATTCCTTCATGTTGTACATCATCGTTTTCTTCATCATTTTGTACGTTGTATTTTTCTTGTACATCATCATCTTCTGCATCATATTTTCCTTGTACATGATCATCTTTTTCATCATCTTCTGCTTCATATTTTTCTTTCTCACCCTCTTCTATTTGAGTATCTGTTTTTTCTTCTTCATCATCTTCCATATCATATTTTTCTCGCACATCATCATCTTCTTCATATTCTTCTGCATCATTTTCTTCTTCCTCACCCTCTTCTTCTGTTTGAGTATCTATTTCTGTTTCTTCATCATCTGTATCTGTTTCTTCTTCTTCATCATCTTTTGCACTATGAGTATCTATTTCTGTTTTTTCTTCATCATCTGTATCTGTTTCTTCTTCTTCATCATCTTCTGCACCAGATTTTTCTTCTTCACCATTTTCTGCATCATATTTTTCTTCTAAATCATCATATTCTACATCACATTTCTCGTTCTTTTCCTCTTTTTCTGTTTGAATGTCTGTTTCTTCTTTTTCTTCATCTTGCAAATCATCATATTGATGGTGTCCTCTGGTAAGTACCCTATTTATGTTTATTCTTGGGGGTCTCAGTAGCTCAAGTACCCTACTTATCATTGAAAGATCAATTACCATAGGTTCTTCTTCAGAGCTTTCCTCTTCTGTATCATCCCTATCTTCTGCTTCAACAACTTCTTCTTCCTCATCACAATCATCCTCGTCATCTTCTTCTAGATGATCTCGCCCCTGTTGATCTGTTTCTTGTTCATCTCCACTACTTATGTCATTATATGTGGAAGATTCAGGAGCCAATGTATGCCAACCTCCAACCGATGAACTACTAGTGATATTAACATAGCTAGTGCTGGGACTATGTTCATAACCATCATCTTCTTCATCTTGCAAATCATTAATATATTCTAATTGATGGTTTTCTCTCGTAAGTACCCAATTCATGTCTATTTGTGGGAGTCTCAGTAGCTCATTTACCCTGCTTAACATTTTAAAAATAATTACCATGTCTTCGGGAGCCAAAGAATGCCCACTTCCAACTGATGAACTATTAATGATACTGACATAGCTAGTGCTGGGACCCTGTTCATAACCATGATCTTGTTCTTTGATATCATCCTCTTGCTCATTTTCTTCATCTTCTGCTTCATCATCATCTTGTTCTTTGAGATCATATTCTTGCTCATCTTCTTCATCTCCTGCTTCATCATCGTCCTGATCCCCTTTCTGTTCATCTGCATTATCTTTTTCTTCTTCATCTTGCAAAACATTATATCCTAGTTGATGGTGTTCTCTCCCAAGTACCCAATTGATGTCTAGTATTGGGAGTCTCAGTAGCTCAAGTACCCTGTTCATCATTTTCAAAACAGTTACCATGTCTTCAGGAGCTAAAACTTGCCCACCTCCAACTGATAAACTATTAGTGATATTGGTATGGCTAGTGCTGGGACCGTGTTCATAACCATGATTTTGTTCCTTGAGATCATCTTCTTGCTCATTTTCTTTAGCTTCTGCTTCACCATCATCACAATCATCCTCATCATCTTCTTCTTGATGATCTCGCCCCTGTTGATCTGTTTCTTGTTCATCTCCACTACTCATATCATTATATGTGGAAGATTCAGGAGCCAATGTATGCCAACCTCCAACCGATGAACTACTAGTGATATTAACATAGCTAGTGCTGGGACTATGTTCATAACCATCATCTTTCTCTTTGAGATCATCTTCTGCTTCATCATCGCCTTGTTCTTTGAGATCATCTTCTTGCTCATTTTCTTCATCTTCTGCTTCATCATCCTGATCCACATTCTGTTCATCTGCATTATCCTTTTCTTCTTCATCTTCTGCTTCATCATCAACCCGATCCACATTCTGTTCATCTGAATTATCTTTTTCTTCTTCATCTTGGAAATCATTATATTCTAGTTGATGGTGTTCTCTCTTAACTACCCAATTCATGTCTAGTTTTGGGACTCTCAGTAGCTTCAGTACCCCCTTCGCCGTTTTGAAAACAATTACCATGTTTTTGGGAGCTAAAGCATGCCCACCTCCAACTGATGAACTATTGGCATAGCTAGTGCTGGGATCGTGTTCATTACCATGATTTTGTTCTTTGAGATCATCTTCTTGCTCAATTTCTTCATCTTCTGCTTTATCATCATCTTGTTCTTTGAGATCATCTTCTTGCTCATTTTCTTCATCTTCTGCTTCATCATCATCCTGACCCACATTCTGTTCATCTTCATTGGTCATATTTTGCTCTACTGTGGCCTCAATGGCCACACTATCCTCTTTCTCTGTATCATCTGATGAAATGCCAGTGATATAACTTTCTTCATCCTCCTCCTCATCTTCATCATCTTCCATACCACTGTCATAACCATCGTTCCCACCTGCATCTGCCATATAATCTTTTCCTTGCTCTTCTCTATCAACATCTTTCCGCTTATCTTCATTACTATGCTCTTCTTCATCACCACCTCTTTCTGTTGCTGCTTCTTGCTCTTCATGATCTTGTCGCTGCTGATCAACTTCTTCACCTTCATCTTCTCCATTCTCAGAATCCCATGGATTACCCATTTTGACCTTCACCTTCATCACGCTATAATATATTCTTGGACTGCAATGGCATATAAAAGACTAGGGACTGTGATCTGCCAAGAACAAGAAATTGATTAATACACTAATCAGACAGAGTTAGCTTAATACAATACCCATAAAGAACAAATGCAGCGGTGCAAGTAGAAACTGTTAAAAAGAAGGTTGTATACACTATTCATTTGCAGGCATTTGGAGGTATGAAATTGACCAGACAAGAAACGAGGAATTGATCAATATGGCCTCATACAAAACCATAAAGAACAAATGCAGCAGAACAAGTAAAAACAATGGAAAAGTTATATGCAGGAATTTAGAGGCATGAAATTGACCTGCCAAGAAACGAGAGATTGATTAATATTCTAACTAGACAGACTTAACCTAATAAAAAAATCTTGATTCTCTTTTGACGGTTATACGGCCGTTAAATTAATCTGATGTAAGTTACCGTTGCAATCTTCTTGTTCTTGATTCTCGTCATAATCTTGTTCTTCTCGGGATTAAAAGGCTAAAACAAACCGTGTTATGAATATGATTTTATTTTGCATTTTCCAACTCAGTTTTAGTGTACAATGACTTCACAAATCGACTTACACGGGTGTAATAATGTTTCGAACTTTTCACCAAATTTTATTTTTTAAATTATTGATTTAAGAATTTAATCTTGCTTAAATTTATGTATTTTTAGATAAAGAGTATTATATTCATTTATCATAAAGTTTTGATATATTGTTAGATAGTGTGTTTGTTTTGATATATTGTTAAATAGTGTGTTCGTTGTTTATTTGGAGGCTTAATTTTAACATAGTGTCATTAAAACTTTACCTTTAGTACATCTAGTCAACATTCCTTGCAATTCAAGTATGTCATGATGAACAAAAACATAAATCTTTCAAAAATATGGATTATTGATCCAAATATTAAAAATGATTTAGAATGAAATCACCCGATCATCCTAAAAAGACAATTTAATACATAGGTTTAGTTACCTTCAAGGTCCTAAATTATATTGGATGGACTTAGCTTGTTAATGTGGCATATTTGTTCAATATATCTTTATTGATTTGACTATTTTGATTACTATGAAGTAGTTCTTCACTTCTATTATAACTTTTTTTTTTAATATATTTATATTTTTGTAGTTTTTGATTTAATATATTCATAATATAATCTCACTCTTTCATTTAAAAAAAAAAGATAATTAGATTTATGAGAGAGATATTAAAGAGAATAAGAACAAATATTTATATTTCAATCTTTTATAATAAAAATTTGAATAGAATTTCATAATGTTATGATATATTATAACTCAATCAATTATAATATTAAAAGAGAGGTAAAAATGTATTCAAATACAAGAGAGAAACAAAATAAGTAGAGTGCCCATCAAAGAGAGCACTACAGAACTTTGTCCCTATCCACTAAATGATCTAAAATATGAGACATGTGAATAGGTAATACTAATACAAGATTCAAAGGAAAGTTACTAATATGTAAAGTCACATCATATATTTTATTACCTAACATAATAGTAACTTTACATTGAATCTTCATTTTGTATTAGTAACATAATACTATTTTGTCACTAATTATAGAGGATAGGGACACCTAACATTACCTAATACTAAAGACCTAACATTAGTTACATTACATTCTCTAGTTAATTCAGTCCTCTTAATGTGATGAAAGAACATATATGTCTACAAGAAACCTTACATGGATTATTTTTTAGGTTTGCAATTTCAATTTTGTTTATTTGTGGTGTATTTTATTTGTTTGTCAATTTTATATTCATTTGGTTTAAATAATGATGATTCATTTCAAATATCTCATTATTTTTTGGAATTGGTGGGGATCTAAGTGAATGTTTCTTGAACCTTCTTTTGGGAATTGGTGGGGATCTAAGTGAATGTTTCTTGAACTTTCTCTAGACTATAAATTTTATTAACTTTAGAAGAATATGATTCATTCGGATCAAAATTGATATTTGTCTTTGTATTATGGCTAAATTATCAATAAATTAATTGCAAAGAGTATATCATTGTATAGTTTTGATGTAGAGTGCTCCCCTTAATACCACAAACACATAACAGAAATAGAGAGACAACAACAATTTGCAAGAATAGAAAATGAGCTTCTTATTCTCTCCACAAGTGTGAAATTACAAATTTTTAAATTACAATATGAAAAGCCACATGGGAATTTTACCTACAATATTTTGTAAGACAAAGCCTTCAATAACTACCCCAAACTACCCTAGAAAACACTACGGGCCTTCCTTATATAGACAATTTTTCACCGCCCGGGAAGGTTCTAGAATTTTAGCCATTGAGGCCGACCAACCCTAGAATTATTTATTTTTCATTTTTATTACATTGGAGTCAGCTCAAACAACTTTGAGAACTCAAAAAGAAATTTTGAAGGAAATTCATTTTCTTCCATTTTAGATAGCACAACTTCTGGGGACCATAAGTCATCACCTGTTGACCCGACTGGCTATTATAACCCCATTTCAAAAGTGACACAAAGTGATCTATAGTAGTTGACTAGCATAAAATTTACTCAGCTGAATTTTCAACCCCATTAGAAGCCTCTAAAGCCTTCAAAACCGAGTTCAATTTTTTTGTACCTTGCTATCAATACCAAAATTTTTCACTATCTTCAAAACTAGACTTGAGCTTGCAATGAAACTTTACTGGTAGTCTGTTATGACCAAAGTGAACCTCCAAGGAAGAAAATAGAGCATTGCGTACTCAAATGAAAAACTTACTGAAAATAGTAAATTTCCAAAAATAGTAGCTCAACACAAGATAGCCCTTATTGAAAAGAAACTAGAAATATTTTTTTGGATGATGCAAGATTTCCCTTACACCCAAGATGCTCCTGCATCAGACACCCACGATAATTTAAGAAGTGACCCTGTCATGTCTCAGGTGTGCAGAGGAGAACCAAGACGATTAACCTCCTCCCTTGTCAGCCATGATGAATCTTCTATAGGTCATCCTTTCCATTTGACCAAATATTCTTCATATATCATGTTCGTTGTGCTTCTACCAACATGACTATTCAGTATATCCTTAATATCCTTGGTAGCCGAAGTAGTTGTTGGAATACTCCACCATTCTCCTATGACCTCATCTTCAACACCCCCTTCATGATACTCTGTCAGATCTAAAATGTTAAATACTAGTGAAATATTCATCTCAATAGACAACTCTTCTTCATAGACATTTCCTAAATCATGCTTCTTCAGTATCTTACATGAGCCAAACTTCTTCATTTTCAACTTGTTATATGTACCTACTGGAAATCACTCCTTCCGCAAATGAACCATGACTTCATCGCCAACCTGAAATTCCTTATGCCTCATTTTCACGTCTTCCTTAGCCTTATACTGTGTACTCATCTTGGTAATGAGCTTTCTCACCTCCTCATGGATGTTCTTCAAATGTTCCACAAAATCCTTAACTTTGGCTGTAATGTCCCCGTTAGGGAACCCATAAGGAATCAGGTCTATGACCTAAAATTACAACTAACAATTTTTTTTTCTAACATTCATATCATCATTACCATTCAAAAGTACATTCCTTAAGGTTCCCTTAATGAATTCATTTACCATTTTCAATTAGTTTGTTTTATTACTTAATCTAAAAAATTCTATTTCCATTTCAACTTCAATTTACATTGAGACATTAATCCCATTTCACATCAAAACCAATTACATTAATGAGCTAGTTGAATTAATTTTCTTTACCAAACTAACACGTAATTTACTTTTAGAAGTGAAACAAGCACACATTACTTATCTTATCCACTAAGTATATTTATCTTTTCCTATTGGTTTACTCCTTAACCATATCTATGCACAACTCAATTGCATACATAAATAAGCTTTCCATTAAAAGTCCTTACTTTCCATTTTTTGCTTTAAAATAAAAATAGAAAGAGTGTAAAGTACTTAACCATCTATTTCTAACCAATCATAAACCATTCTCTAAATCATCTTTATCACAAGTTTAACTATCACACATTATCATCTATATCATTGTATATATCCATTTAAGAATTGAGATAAAAACCTAGTTTAAATAACCTTACATCATACACATTGAACTTATACATTTAAGGATCACAACTTATTACTACTTCCAATACCATACATGTTTCTTACCCTTATTATTTCACCTAGAAATACCCTTCAACCCTTAGCATATCTTTTCACTATTCCACATATCAAAACAAGTTTCCTTTTAAAGAGGTTTACATCCATAAGTACTTGTTTTACAAATGTTTTAATAGAACCATTAGTTCCAATTTCATTTAATATTCACAAGAGATATAAGGTAGGAATTACTCATTGATTTAACCATATTCAATTCCCTTGTTGAGATTCCTAAATACTACCCTTACCCATATACATAGCTTCTTTCTTACAATTTCTATTTACAACACAATTAGAATTATAGTTGCTGCACATGGCCCGAAGACATATAGAAATACAATTACATCAAGTTTCCCAAAGGATTACATTACATCTTTACACCTTGATTTTGAAAGATAGAGATACATGATAGAAGAACAAAACTTCACCACTGAATAACTTAGAATCCAAGCCACGACATAAACCACAGACAATGCCTCAAAAGATTTTTGCCACCCAACCATGTGAAATTGGTGAAGTTCCACCCCCCATGTTAGGAGATAGAACCAAGGTACTCTCAAGACCTTAAGGAAATCTAAGTCTCAAAACACCAATAAACCAAAGCTCAAAAGAACAAGAATAAAGCACATAAAATATCATCATACTATAACACCG
>BSBK01007800.1:185000-252500 GCA_027943335.1 Chamaecyparis obtusa
CTATCTTTGAGAAATACACTGCTCCACTCAAATAGTCCATAATATCATCCATCTATGACAATGAAAACCTGTACTTGATTATGATCTTGTTGATAGCCCTAGAATTTGTACACATCCTCCATTCTTCATTCTTCTTTGGTGCTAATACTTTTTGAACAACACATGGACTTAGAGTCTTTCAAATCAACCCCTTCTGCAATAACTCCTCTACTTGTCTATTCAATTCTTCACTTTCTATTGGAGTCATTCTATGTGCTTCCTTATTTGGAAAACTGGCTCTTGAAATCAAGTCCATCTGATGACTGATCTTCCTTGCAAGTGGTAATCCACCAAGAACATTATCGAATACAATATCCTGAAACTCATTCAACAATTCTACAACTTCTATAGGTACATCTTCTACTTCCTCTTTAACAACTTTTTGAATTAAAGAAAAACATATATGTTCATGTCTCATACCCTCTAGAAATTTTCTTTCATCAACAAAACTTATTCTTGCATTACTACATACCTTTTCTTCTATGTCCTTCAATGGATTTAGCTTATGTTAGACTCCATCCTTTGTCAAGGAATAGGTATTCGCACAACCATCATGTACAACATGCTTGTCAAAATGCCATGGCCTACCCAACAACATATGGCATGCATCCATAAGTATGATATCACATAATACCTCATCATGGTATCCCATAATCTTGAACTTCACTAGGCACTGTTCATTGACCATGACCTTGTGGTTATCCTACACTGATGTGATCTAGTATGGACATGGGTGTTTCTACCTCTTAAGATTTAACTTTGTGACCATCTCTTCTGACACCAAATTGTTAGTGCTTCCACTATCGATAATCACATCACAACACTTATCCTCACACTTGCATCTAGTGTGAAACAAGCTCCTCATTTTCTTAGTTTCATTCTCACCACTCAGAAGGACTCTTCAAGTTAACTAAGACTTATCCTCTTTCAAAATCTTCAAAATATGATGATTTGGCATCTTCATCCACATGTGAAACTCTAGCCTAACCTTTAGTTCTCCTATCTATTCTTCCTTGGTGTTGTGGACATTCATATTCCCTATGACATTCTTCTCCACAGTGAAAACATGTTCCATAGAAGTCTCCTCTTCTTGATCCATTTCCTCTTACTAGTCTTGTTTGATCTCTATTATTTTGATCATGGAAACAATTGAAATTATTTTCTCTCTGATTTTGACTTCTACTAGCCTCATCCTTCTTTTTCTGATCTTCATTTTGGCCTCCATAACACCATCTACTAGATCTTCAACGACGACCTCTACTTCTTCATCTACTTTCAAACTTCTTGTTCATCTTTTCCTCTACTTTTAGAGAAAACTGGTAGGCCTCTTTAATACTTTTCATTCAGACCAAATTTAACTCCTCCTGAATGCTCGATGTCAACCCATTAAGGTAATGGGAAACTTTCTCCTTATCATCTTCTACATGGGCTATTCTGATGAGGACTCGATAGAACTCTTGCATATACTCATGAATAGATCAGAACCTGCTTACTTTGACCCATGCATTTTCTTCATTAGACCAAGCTCGTAATAAATGGGAATTAATTTTCTCTTCAATTTATCCACCATCTGATCCCATTTTGTGATTTTCTCCTTTCCCATCGTGGTCACTATCGAATCTGCAGATCTTCAAGAACAATTCATCAGCATCAAAGTAGGCTACATAGTGGTTCAAGAGGATCTAGAATGGATCTAGGATGCCATTGAAGCACTACGGGAAGAAGTGAAATTATTGAAGGAAGGCGAGTCTCTTGATCATGTATTGCTGCAAGGTGGAACACAAGGATCTAAGACTTCAACACAAATCAGTTCGTATGATGGAGATAGAGATGACATGGCTCTAGACAACTTCTGGGATGTGGAGGAGTACCTATCAAATTATCTCGAGCTGAGTGATGAAGCACAGATTAGAAAAGTTGCAATGTGCTTCACGGGAAGTGCAAAGATATGGTGGCAGACTCACCTAGTTGATGAATGAGCTGGTAAGCCCGTGGAGTCAATCAAGACTTGGGATTAGTTGAAGGTGGCTCTTCAAAATTAGTTCAGACCAAGAAAATCTGACTGGGTGATGCAAGCTTGATTTGATGAGTTGAAGCATAATGTAAAGCTTTGTGAGTATGTCCAGGCATTTCAAGTGTTGGATCTTCAGTGCATGAAGTTAAACGACTTTGAAAAATTGTATTTGTTCATGAGGAACCTTCAACCATGGGTAACTGAAGAGATAACATGTCAAAAGGTTCAAACCTTGGCCAAAGCAATTGTAGTTGCAGAAGGACTGCTCGATTACAAGGGTGATGCGGCCAAAGGGTTTGGAGGTGCGTGATTTGAAGGAAGAAATAATTACAGACCTTTTCGGTCTAGACATGAGAAACAAAATCATGCACCAAAGGATGTTGAACAAAAGATGAAGCCCAAGAAGAATGGAAATAATGGTCCAAAGAATGCGAAGGATTCTACTCCTAGAAAGGAAAAGAAGCCTGAATGGGACCACAATTGTTTCATTTGCAAACAACCTAACCACTTTGCAAGGGAATGTCCCGAGCATGCATGAGTGAATGCGCTACAAGACAAGGAGAACTAATTGCCAGAGATGGACATTTTTCAATTGATCAAATCTTTACATGAGTCAAAAAATTCTAGTGCATCTTCAAGCATGACAAACTGACATGAGCTGTGTTACATTGAGACATTCTTTGGAGGCAAGAAGGTGCTTGCCATAGTGGATTATAGTACAATGCATAATTATATGACAGTGAGTCGAGCCAAGGAATTGGGGCTCAAGATGAATCCCACTAAGTTAATTTTCAAGGTGGTGACTACTCCTTCTCAAAAGGTCAGTGGAGAGATCAAGAGTGCAGTCATGTGGATCAGATCCTAGAAAGGACTGATCGACTTGGTGGAAATTGACATGAAGGAGTTCAACCCTATTTTGGGACAAGAATTTTTAAGACAGTCATCGGTTATGGTGGCTCCTTACCTAGGATGCATTCTGATGCTGGATTCGATGCATCCATGCCTTGTTCCCACAATTAATCACAATGACTCAGAATAGATACTAAGTTCAGTTGGCATGAAATAGACTAGAAAAAAGGGGAAAGAACTCTTCTTGGTGACTTTACTTAGTGGTTGGGATGAAGGGGAGTCATCTTCTCATCTAATCTAGTGGCAGTGGATGAAGGCTTGAAGGATTTCGCATATGTTGGGCAAGCTTAAACTTTCATTATCATTTTGAGTAGAAAGAGGCAGCTTAGGCACATTGAGTAGATTGAGATAGCTCATGGATTTTTGTTAGTGAGGTAACTTGTTTTCATGGTGGATCCTAAAGACATGCCTGAAGACCATACTATAAATGATGGAGTGAGGACTAGGTGCAGTTCTACAAATCACCACCCTAAGATGAGAGACTAGTTGCAAGATATGGAGGAGAGAGTGGTCACTCTCAAATCTGTAGATCTTCAAGAGTAATTCATTAGTGTTGAAGTAGACTACAAGGTGGAATGCAAGGATCTAAGACTTCAACACAAATCAGCTCTTATTATGGAGATTGGGATGATAAGGTGTTAGACAACTTCTTCTAGGATGTGGAGTACCTGTCAAATTCTCCTTAGTTGAGTGATGAAGCACAAATAAGAAAAGTGGCAATGTGCTTCATGATAAGTGAGAAGCTATGGTGGCAGACTCACCTAGTTTATGAATGAGTTGGTAAGCCCGTGGAGTGGATGAAGACTTGGGCTCAGTAGAAGGTGACTCTTCAAAACTAGTTTAGACCAGGCAACTCAAACTGGGTGACACGGGCTTGATTTGATGAGCTAAAACATATTGGGAAGCTTCACGAGTACATCCAAACATTTAAAGTGTTGGATCTTGAATGAACAAAGTTAAATGACTTTGAAAAACTATACCTATTCATTAGAAACCTTCAAGGATGGGTAGCTAAAGAGCTAAGGTGTCAGAAGGTGCAAACCTTGGCCAAAGCAATTATAGATGCGGATGGCTTTCTTGATTACAAGGGAGATGTGGCCAATGGGTTTGGAGGTGTGCAAGTTGAAGGAAGAAATCATCACAGACCTTTTCATTCTAGGCATGAGCAAAAAAATCATGCACCAAAAGATGGTAGACAATCTGAACTGATAGATAGCTCAAGTTCTAGCAATGCAGACCCGTGGATCGGGTTGAAAGGTTTTTCACGAGTTCCTTGTTATGTTCGAAGGAATGAGTTATGAGGAGATGACCTAGGATTGTGGTGAAACACTGTGGCGAGATGAAGAAAAGATCATGTAGTTCTTGGAAGTGAACTCATCTCTACAAAAATTAGCTTGTGGGGTGAATCCCTCTTGTGCGCCTTCGGGGTAAGTCATATCAGTTTCATGGATGTTGCCATAGACTTAGGTGGGGGAGGATGTTACAACTCCAATGATCTAAGTCACTTTAGCGACTCTGGCAATCTGAGTCACTTTGGTGACTTTGGTGATGACTCAGAGGACTTTTCATCTTTATAGCTCAACATACCATAGTGACTTTGTTGATGAGTTGGTTGACTTATTAGCATTTATTGTTCTGGATAATGGGTCAAGGTGATTAAAATTCAAATGGATTGGCACGGATCAAGATCTAGGTGAAGTCATTTAATGCAATGAGACTTGCGAAGTCTTGCAACAAATGAATGTGTTCTTGAAGTGACAAAGGTCATTTCAAATTAACCATTGGGATGCCTTCATCATGATTTAGTGACTTGCACCTATCTACATTAGTGGTGGATGCATGAATTGCAACAGATAAGCATGGTTTTGATGTAACTACAGTCATTTCATTCTAGGAGTAGAGATACCACAATAACAATCATGTTCTAAGCGCAATAGTCTTTTGCATTTAATGCAACTAGCCATTTGAGCTCAGGGGTAGCTCATCCAATGACTTGATGCTAACTCAAATAAATTGCTAATATAAGGTAGAGCCTTATGCCAATAAAATGTTAGCGAATAGAAGAGAGAGGTTAGAGAGAGATTGGAGATAGAACAAAGATGGAGAAGTTCTTGAGTTGCAAAAGGAATTGCAATTGTTGTTGTGAGGTGATCATTGTATCTTCATAAAGTCATTGCATCACTTTCCAAATCCAATCAGGGGAAAATCGGTTAAGGTATAGTCTAGGATCAACTTGGAAGTTGATTCTTAGCCTTCGTCAAGAAGATCGGTAGTACCACACTAGTTTAGCTACCACATCTTCTCGCATGTTCTGCTAGTAAAAACCTCTTTCAAGCAATGCTATAGTCTGCTTCTAACCTAGGTGCCCAACCCAAGTCAAATCATGGCACTCATGTAGCAACTCCTTACATAGTTCCTTCCACTTAGGAACATAAAGTCACCTCTTTGAGTAATACAATAAATCATCATTCAAAGAGAACCTCCTTTTCTACATAGCTCAGATCTAGAGTAGGATCTACTAAGCTTGAGAATCATTGTCCAAGACCTCCTTGATCTTATCTTGGATGTCATGGGCAATCAAAACTTATATGAAATTCCCATCCTCCAAAGTCTGCAATGCCTTGAGTTGCCTCTTTCTGGTCCATGCGTCTACCACAATGTTGTGCCTACCTAGATTGTAAATCAGCTTGAAATCAAACTTGACTAGGAATTCCTACCATCTAGCCTATTTCAGAGTGAGCTTGGCTTGGGTCTTGAAGTAAGTCAAGCTCACATTATCCATTTTCACCATGAATGGGACTCCAAGAAAATTATGTCACTAGACCCTAAAGAAATGCACAATTACAGTCATCTCTTTTTCATGAGGTGAATAGTTTTTCTCCAAGTCATTCAGCTTGCATGACTCGAATGCAATTGGATGCCCATCCTACATCAGGATGCCTCTAATTGCATAATCCAATGCATCGGTCTGAACCTCAAATGACTCATTGTATTTTGGTAATGCAAGAACTGATTCGTCGGTGAGCTTTCTCTTCAGTAAGTCAAATGCCTCTTACTGGCGCTGACCCCAAGTCCAACATTTCTCTTTCTTCAAGAGATTCGACAAGGGTCTTGTAATCTTTGAATATCTAGCCAAAAAAATTCTATAATAGTTTGCCAACCCAAGGAATTATTTCACCTCATAGATGTTTCATAGTGGCTCCCAATCTTGGATCGCTATCAACTTCTTTGGATCAGGTCGAATGCAACCATGTCCCACAATGTGGCCAAGAAATGACACCTCCTAGGAAAAAACACACTTCTCCTTCTTGGCAAAGAGACCATGCATTCTAAGAAGTCCAAACACCTCCATGAGATTTTACTTGTGCTCCGCAAGTGATCTGCTATAAATTAGGATGTCATCCAAATAGACAACCATGTACTGATCCAATAGTGACTTGAAAATATCATTCATGAGAGTACTGAAAGTCATCAGTACATTTGTCTGTCCAAACAACATAACAAGAAACTTGAATGACCCATACCAAGTTGTGATTGTAGTCTTCTCCTTGTTGCCATTTGCAACTTAGATCTGATAGTACCCTAGCCTTAAGTCCATCTTGGTGAAGACCCTTGCCTCCATGAACCTATCAAATCTATCTGCAATGAGAGGAAGTGGATACTGATTTTTGATTTCCATCTTGTTGAGTGCCCTATAGTCAACACACAAATTAAGTGGCCCATATTTCTTCTACTGGAACAACACTAGGGCAGCATAGGGAAATCTAGAAGGTCGCAAGTACCTAGCCTCCATGAGCTCATTGAGTTTTCTTTTCAGCTCTACCATCTCTAGGCTTGAAAGACAATATAGAGCTCTTGATGGCGGGCTTGCTCCAGCCTCTAGCTTGATCTTGTGGTCCACATGTCACCTCAATGGAAGTTCAACAGGAAACCTATCTGATATCATATCCATAAACTCCTTCAAGACTTCATCCATAGTCATTGGATTAGATGAGCTAGATGATTCCCCTTCATCCTAGCCACCAAGTAAAGTCACCAAGAAGAGTTTCTTCCCCTTTCTGCTAGCCCATTTCATGCCAACTACACTCACCATCCATTTTAAGTCATTGTGATTCACCATGGGAAAAATACATGGATGCATCAGATCCATCATCAAAATGCACCCTAGGTGAGGAGCCACCACAACCGTTGACTGTATTAGAAAATCTTGTTCCAAAATAAGGTCAAACTCCTTCATGTCAATAGCCACCAAGTCAACCAGTCCTTTCCAAGATCCAATCCACATGACTGCACTCTTCATCTCTTCATTAACCTTTTGAGCAAGAGAAGTCACCGCCTTGAAACTTGATTAAGTGGGATTCATCTTGAGCCCCAATTCCTTGAATCGACTCATTGCCATATAATTATGTGTGGCACCAGAATCTACCATGGAGAGCAGCTTCTTGCCTCTAAAGAATGCCTCAATGTAACACAACTCATGTCAGTTAGCCATGCTTGAAGGCACACTAGAAGTTGCTAAATCTTTCAAAGAGTTAATCAACTACGTTGAACATCATTTTTACACAAAGACAATTCCTAGGAATTTGTGTGAGCAACTTCCCCTCTTGAAAGATTGATTGAATCAATCTCAAGGTTCCTTCTAGATGGGTCTCAACTGTTTGGATAGCTCAATGGAAGACAAATGTGTATTTGTTAACAAGGAGGCCTGGATAGCTCAATGGAAGAGAAATGTGTATTTGTTAACAAGGAGGCCTTTGTTGGTTCTTCTGTCAAGGGAAACTACAAAAAAAACTTTAGGAAACCAAGATATCTCTTTTTTTGCCACAATTTTTAGATTTAAGAATGAAAGTAATGCTAATTTAATTGATCTACTGAAAGTAACTAGCAAAGAGGGTTAGAAAATGCAGGGTAACAAGAGATTTGAAAGGAATTATTGAAAGAAATCTAACAGACATATGCTAACATCACATCACCATATGAATTAAATAACCAAGATGAAGAAACCCACAAAATAGAGATCAAATCATGTCACAATCTTTAACTGAATGGATGCAATCATCAACAGAATCAAACAGATGCAGACATATGATAAATCAAAACTCATTAAATCACAAAGCCACTCCAGATGTGTGCACACATGAGACAAGTTAATCTTCAATCACCAAAGAATGATCTTCTCAGAGATTCGTCACAACATAAAAATGTAATACTAGCAAACACCAAACTAAAAGATCACAGACTTAAAATCATTAAACAACCAATTGGCTCTTTGAAATAAAGAATGAGAAAATCACACATTCACAAATTTCACATAGATAGCAGATAAATCACACCATGAATGAAGCACCAATTGTATTTGTTGTATTAATCATCAAGTTGACCCTCATTACATCATTTTATTACAATTTATAGAGCTCTGCTCTTATTTTCGCAGCTAGGGTTTCGCTGCAACTAAAACTTGAAAGTAAACCTAAACTAAAGTTTTCATTAAAAAAAATACTTCTAAAGCTTAACTAAGCTAGCCTGGCATGGAATTAATCCTCATGCATTACAAAGATTTGAATAAATCAGGTATTAAACAACTCAAAAATGGAGCTGGAATTTGCACATGCATTGGATAATCTTCATGTTTCTGCCCTTGATCTTTGACTCCAACTTCTACACGTGGACCCAACTGGAAGAGATCCCAAAATCATGCACAAATGATCCCCAAAAGGAATCCCAGATGACTGGAAATTGATCTTTGAGATAGCTAGAGTTTACTTTCGGACGTGCCAAAAAATGCCCAAATCTCGACAGTTGGTCTGAAAAACTCATGACCCAAAATTGACTAAGTGTTAAGTCCTTTATCTCCACTATTTTGGACTTGTCAGACTTGTAGGTGGCCAAAAGACTCCTTATGGCTGAAATGCCAAAAATCAGGCACTGCAAAATTAACTAAGTGTCAAAATTGAATTTCATGTACACAAAATTTGGCAAATTTTGAACTGGAGGCTATCTAGTTGGGAGGTACTTTTGGGTGTGCCTTCTTGAACCTATCTGTGTGTGTGAATTTTGTACCTAGCTGTAGACACAACACTTCAGTAAAACATTAGAGGTTAGCTAAAATCAAAATCGTGCAGTGAAATAGAAACTAATCTAACCAGGTGATTTACTTCCTTCTAGTAGATGCGAGTATGTATTCTCAAATTGGACCGAGATCAGTGACCTTGAAGACACCTAAACGAAGGATTTGGATGCAGAATCTAGATATGGGATGAATGCAAATTAATCTATATTTTTGGATTTTCTATGCAATTATGATGAAAAACTGATATGAATCTATTCTAAATGAAATTGATATGCTATGAAATTGATCTAAAAATGATATTCTAAATGATATGAATGCTCGAAAAATAATGAAAATCTCACAACAGCTTTGATTTGTAAAGATGGATTCTTCGATCACCAATTTGACAGCGTGAGGATGCAATTTGTAGATATCCAAAATGAAGAGCTGAAGCCTTAATTTATAGAAATCCAGGGCTTTGGAGGTGCATGGAAAAAGCCATAAATCACTCTTGATAGACTCAGGTTGATTTTTAGATTAACTCACAAAATCATGCAAAAGCTGAGTTTTAAATTTAAATCAGAAGTTGAGATCAGCTTTTAACTCAAAAGAGAGTTGAGTTTATTTTTAAAACAACTTGAATTGATTTTCTGATTTAAAGTTAATTTCTTTTTGGATGTGCATAATTTAAATAAATAAAGTGATTTATCCTCAACTTAATTGATTTTTTTAAAAATAAAACAATTAATTTATGGGTTAATCAATTATTAAATCAAACTTTTATTCGAAAACTACACCATTAAATTTGACAATTGACATTAATTAATTAAATAAGAATTTAATCATTTAGTCATTGGATATTTTATTAATTGTCAGAATTAAATAATACAATTTAGGAATAAATATAATTAAATTCAATTAAATAATTAAGTGGTAGTATTAAATCTAATTAATTAAATATTCAAAATATTCAATTAATCAAATTTTAGGATAAATAAGATTTATTGCCAAATAATCATTAAATTAAAGATAACTAGGATAAATAGGAATAAGGAATATTCCCTGATGCATAATTTAGGATAATCAATTAAATTCGATAATGTGCTAATGTGCCTTAGGTTAGGACTTTGATGTCAATTTCGTTCGATTTGTTGATATAGGAGGTTAATGAACTTATAGCCCATTTTTGGGGTATTACATTTTGCCCCTCTTTGAATTATTGTGTGAAGCGCAGTGGTTCAAAGATAGTTTGTGTATGATATTGAAACTGATATTTGAAATTGAAATTGATATGAAACAGAAACTGATTGAATTTGTTATGAAGATTCTAGGTCCTGAATGACCAAAGATAATGTTAACTATAATAGCAATGAACCAATGATTATGAAAAAGTGTCAAAACACCTGATTCTGAACCTTATGATTGCGAAGAAGTGAGTGACCGATTCTAGACCTGATTGCCGATAAGAATCACATTGGTATCACATCTGAACCCTTCAGTTATGAAGAACCAAGGAAATAACACTAATGAACTGATGGTTGTGAAAAATTGATATAATTTACAAGATTAAGAGAATACCAGATTGATATGGATCTCGATGAATCTGATATGCCCCAAGAAATGACTGATTTTCCCCAAGCGATGAGGTCTTTTTAATGAATCAACAACTAGACATGGTTGTTATCTTGATTATTGAGGAAAGATATGATTTCAAATTTAGATAATAGACTTTGAATGATGTGCAATACCATGCCCCCTTCCAGATAAAAATTATAATCTGACAAGAAAAGTCAGGGTTATAGTTTAGAAGCATGTTAATTGATTTGAGAAGTGGTTGTACATGTTTGAGAACACATTCTGCATTGTTTGGAGGTCTAGAAGACCAAGTTTGACTAGGTTTGACCATGAGTTGACCATGGTTGACCAAGTTGAAATTTTGATAGTTGGATGTAAGATAGTCAGTTAAGTTGAATACTAGATTTCTGTGATGATCGAAGGTTGATTATGCAAGTAGTTAATAATATGAATGATCGCAGATTTTGATTTTGATCCCGAAAAAGGATTCTACTTGCTGTTTTGTTGGAGGAACCTTCATGTGAGATTTAGCTCTTGTTAGATTTGAAGATGCGATTTGAAGAATTGTTTAAGCATTGAAGTTTAGCCAACCATTGTGAGATCATGCAAACATGCAAAATGCAAAGAGACATGCAAAATGAAATGCAACCTAAGACCTAGGACCTAGTCATTGATCATGTGTCGGTCATTCTCATCATTAAATTTTTAGGTAATTGGATAAATCAATACAATGCCCACTAGTTATGAAACCATAGACATGTGAATATCAATTTGTATGTGCAGGAATCAATACAACATCCACTAGTCAATCAACCATAGATATATGAATATTGATTTTATTTTTGGAATGTCGGATTAGATATAAGCACCAAGGCACAAACGCTAGGATGACCTGAATATCATGTCCATTTTGATATTTCAATTTGTATAAGCATCAAAACATCAACGTCGTGATGACCAGAATATGCCTTGCGTTCAAACACAACAAACAGTCAAGAGATCATTCTAAATCCAATGTGAATTACTCGTAGTGACCCTTTATCATCCACATCCTTAGGCAAGATCATGTTTCACAGTAGGAGAAAGAACTCACTCAAAAAGACAATAGTTAGATCAAACTTCCTTGAATTTTTTGGGTATCAATGGTTGAGGTATGCATGGCCATCCAATTCGAGATAGAGGCTCTTACAGACGGATACCATTTCAATCCAAAATTTCTAAAGTTGTTAGATTTTCACATACAAGCAGAAGACAAAGAAAAGATTATGCCCCAAGTCACTCTCTAAATCCTATAAAGGACATCATCAAAGAGCTCGAAGGGACACAATATGCAAAAATATCAATGTGAATCAGTAAGCATACAAGGAGATAAAAGCATGAAAAGCACAGATTGTTTTCAGTTTGTTTTTTATTGCGTTATTGTAGATGCAAAATCCTTTCTGGAGAGGAGACTGACTGACTGACTCAAATGAAGATTCAAAGGACCTTGACTTGATATGACTCATCTGAAGTATACTAGAGACCATAGGATATGACATTGATTGTCCCCAAGTGTTAAGCATTGATAGGATATAGGTGCTTGAGTAGATTGGTGTACATATCGACTTATTGAAAATAGGAATGCAAAAACAAACCAGGAGATATGTACAAACTAAAGCAAGACTGAAAGTTGGGAAAGACCAAGATTGCACTGATAGATGGAGCATTCTGAACAAGTGGCACCCATTTTTTAGGTTTTCACCATCTTGGTAGAGATTCTATTTTTGCTACCAAGGCGCCTGTTTCTAGGTTTTTACCAAGGCACTTTTTCTTTTTTTTTTTTCTTTTCTATTTTTTCATTTTTCTAAATTTTTTTTTTTGTACTTTTGATATTTTTTTATTTTTTTTGTGAATCATCAAGGTGCCTATTGCTAGGTTTTCACCAAGATGTTCATTTTTTCAGAACTTTTTCCAATTTTTATAATTTTTTTTAGGACATTTTACCATAGATTGAATGCCTTAGTCGTAGAATTTCTTCAGATGGAGAACATTGATTGGTTTTCAAAGCTGTTCTCCTTCAGCATTGAGAGTTGATAGGCTCCAGAGCCAAAAATACTAGTGATTACAAAGGGACCCAGCCAGTTGGGTTCAAACTTCCCCTTGCGCTTTCTATGTGATTGATTTTTAGGATTCTCTCTCAAGACTAGATCACCAACTTGAAATTCTCTATGTCTGACTTTCTTGTTGTAGCCTCTAGATATTCTCTTCTGATATACTTTGAGATGATCATATGTTGCTTTTCTACGCTCATCAAGTAGTTCAAGTTCTTGCAATCTAGACACTCTGTAGTCATCATTAGTTACTAGACCATGCATTCTGATTCTTAGTGATGGGATTTCAACCTCAATAGGAAGTACCACTTCAGACCCATAAACTAAAGCGAAAGGTGTAGCCTCAGTAGGCATTTTGATACTTGTTCTGTAGGCCCAGAGAGCTGGATTGATCATGAGATGCCAGTCTCTTCCTGTTTTATTAACTGTTCGATGCAAGATTTTCAATAGATTCTTGTTAGAAGCCTCTGCTTGTCTATTCCCTAGAGGATAGTAGATAGAAGACCAATGTTGTGTAATCTTGAATTTGGCACATAAATCATCTAGATCTTTGTTCTTAAATTGTCCACCATTATCTATGATTATGGAATGAGGGATCCCATATCTGCATATGATATAGTTCAAGATGAACATAGATATTTTTTTTCCAGTTGCTTGTGTCAAAGGAACTGTTTCTACCCATTTTGTAAAATAATCTGTAGCTATGATTATATGGGTATGTCCATTAGAAGAATAAGGATGTATGGATCCTATAAGATCAAATGCCCATTAGTGAAAAGGCCATTGTGTAGTGAAGGGAATTAGATCTCTCCCTAGAGCATGAATCAAGTTACCATGTATTTGAAACTTTTGACAGTTCTTAGCAAACTTGATTGCATCTTTCTCCATTTCAGGCCAATAGTACCCAACCCTAATAAGTTTTCAAGCTAGTGTTAAACCATTCAAGTGTGACCCACAAATACCCTCATGGACTTCCTCGAGTGCACGTTGAGACTCTTCCTATTCTAAACATCTAAGGGGTGTACCATCTAGACCTCATTTGTATAGATCATGACCAATGATGACATATTGGTATGCATTACGGATTAGATATCTCTTCTCATGGTGGTTAAAGGTATTGGGAATGACTCGGTCATGGCGATAGGAGAATAGGTTTTTATAGCAGGATGAATCATGACCAACAATGGCGTAGATCATGCGGGTTTCATGGGAATCATATGCAGGATAAGATAGTGCTTCCACTAGGAACTCATAGCGTAGCTCATGTTTAGGCTACTGTAATAAAGTAGATAGTGCTGCCATTGCATCAGCAACCTTATTCTCTGTTCTAGGTATTTTCTCAAATGTGATAGATGTGAAATATTTCTTTAGATCATCTACCATTCTTTTGTATGGAATGAGCTTTTCATCTTTAGTCTGGTACACATCATTGACTTGATGGATAACAAGTTATGAGTATCCATGAATGTGTAATTCTGTTACTCTCCACTCAGTTGTTATTTTCATACCATTTAAAAGGGCTTCATATTCAGCAATATTGTTTGTGTAAGGAAACTTTAATCTGAATGCTTTTGGGATTGAGTATCCTTGAGGAGTTATGAACAATATGCCTACTCCTGATCCATTCTATGTATAGGAGCCATTAAAGAATAACTTCCATTCTCTAGAAGAAAGAGTCATGATAGAGGAATCTAGGAATTCCATTTGCATTGGTGTATCATCAATCATGGGTGCATCTGCTAATTGATCAACAATAACTTGACCTTTGATAGCTTTTCTTTCAACATATTCAATGTCAAATTCACTTAAGAGCATGACCTATTTAGCTAATCTACTCGTGAGGGTAGCTTTGCTTAGTAGGTACTTTAGTGGATCAATCTGAGCTACCAGATATGTGGTATGCACCAACATGTAATGTCTTAGTTTCTATGATGCAAAGATCACAGCTAGACAAGCTTTCTCAATCATAGAATAATTCTTTCCGTATGCCACCAATGTCCTACTAATATAGTATATAGCCCTTTCCTTTTTGTTCTCATCATGTTGTGTAAGCAATGCCCCCAGTGATGTATCTGTTGTGGAGACATATAAGATCAAAGGCTTCCATGGGATGGGAGGCATCAAGATAGGAGGATTTGATAGATAATTTTTGATATGGTTAAATTTATTCTCGCATTCTTTGTTCCATGAAAATGTCACACCTTTATGTAATGTTTTTGTAAAAGGTTGTGATATGTCTACTAGCTGTGATATGAATCTTCTAATAGATTCAACTCTCCCTTGTAATGTCCTCATCTGACTGATGTTCTTCAGGGGTTGCATTTCCATTATAGCCTTTACTTTAGCTGGATCAACTTCAATGCCCTTCTTTGAAACTATGTAAACTAAGAGCTTTCCAGAAGTGACACCAAAAGCACACTTCTTAGGATTTAGTCTGAGACTAAATTTTTCCATTCTGTCTAGTATCTTTCTCAAGTCATTCAAATGTTTAGTTCTAATCATAGATTTTGCTAAAGTATCATCAACATAATCCTCCATGGTCCTATGCATCATGTCATGAAAAATAGATGTCATGGCTCTCTAATATGTAGCACTAGCATTCTTAAGCCCAAATGGCATGACATTCCAACAGAAGGTGCCCCATGCACATGTAAAAGAAGTTTTCTCTTGATCCTTTGGAGCAATCTTAATTTGATTGTATCCTAAAAAAACATCCATTAAAGAGTACATCTCAAAACCTGTAATCATGTCCACTATCATATCAATGTTAGGTAGTGGGAAATCATCCTTAGGGCATGCTCTATTTACATCTCTAAAGTCTGTGCACACTCTGATTGATTTATCTAGTTTTGAAATAGGTACAATATTAGAGATCCATTCTACATAATCAATAACTTAGATGAATCCAGCTTTTAATAGTTTCTCTAATTTAGCTTTTACCAAGAGTGCAACATGAGGATACATCTTTCTTAATTTTTGTTTAACTAGTTTTACTCCAGGAGCAATAGATAGATGGTGCATTATATGATTAGGATCCAACCCTGACATATCTAAATACTTCCATGCAAAGTTGATCTTCTTTTCTATTAGAAATGTTGTAAATTTTTGCTTTTCTTCTTATGATAAAGATTGTGCTACATGGATCAAATGTGGTTCTTCAGCTATTCCCAAGTTGATGGATTGAGTGGGCTCAATTAGAATGGGAGATCTATCCTGTAAATGAATTAGAAGGATGTCAACTATCTCATCCTTAAGCACCTCAGAGAGGTTTTCACCTTCAGATACATCTTTTATTTTTACCCTCAGAACTCCTTTCCTTTTTATTCTTATTCTTATTTTTCTGACTAAGATACTTGATGTCTCACTCCATCATGCTAATGCTTGGTTCATTGATGGAAGTACTCATCGGTTCCACTGCATTGAGGTAGAAAGGAAGGGCATAGTCATTGGGAAAGGTATAAATACCTTGGTTCGGATTTGTGGAGGTTTGATCAATAAGGTCTAGATATTGGATAGTCAAAGTGGTAAAAGATTGGGAAAGAGTGTTTACGGATATGGATCTGTCATCATTGGTCTTGACCCAACATTCGAGTTCAAAGGTGACATTACAACTTAAGACATTCAATTTGTGAATAGGCTCAATGTCATTGTGGGAGTCCACTTCAGTCATTGGTGGATCAGACTTGATAAGTTCATCATTTCACTCTAGACTCATGTTGGGTTTAGGTGCATATTGGTGAATAACATCAACATGTTTTTCTATGATAATCTCATCTTCCTTTGGAATGACTCCCCATTCATAGTCATTAGATTCATCTTCTGACTCAGGACCTCTAGGAAATCTTAGAACATGTGTAAAGTCAGGATGAACACCCCAAAAAGGGTTACCCTCAGTTTCTTATTTGAATTCATACTCATGGGAATCTATCTCAGAATAACCACCACCTTCCTCTATAGTAGGTTCTTGTGTTTCTACCACATTAATTCTTTTGATTGGATCATCTTCAGCTTCAAGAAGATATTTGATTTCTTTAGGCAAATGCTCATAAGGAATAAGTTGTGAGCTATCTGAACCACTATATGATGGTTAAGTTTCTTCCTTCTTAAGAAGGGGTTCCCCTGGTGTGATCTTCTCTATGATGTGAGAACAATCACCTTTGAGGTGGAAGGGTTTCTTTTTAAAGCCTAAGCTGACAATATTTTTTTTTGCCCTACTAGTATGTGAAATGGGTGTTATAAGACCTATACCTCTTACTCCTAGAGGTCCTTTACCTGGATATCCCATCTTAGCTATCAATTTATCTCCTAGACCATATGACTTAGAAGGGATTGTGGATACTGTAGAGTCACTAGGTTGAACAACTTGAGATTCTAGTTCATCCTTGTATAGCCATGTAAGCACAACTTCATCTTCTTCAAATTCTTTCTTGGAGACTTGTTCTACCACAAAATTCCTTTTATATGCCTCAAGAGGTTCTTTGGATTCTAGTTTAGACTATTTTAAAGACTGTCCATAAGACTTAGGTGAGATAGGGAGAGATGTCAAAGATAAGATTGGCTCTATAGTATATTCTCCCATACCATTTTCTTTGATAGTGACCTCTTTTGCAATGTCTTCCATTTTAGATGTGGATGCTTCTTCTGTTGGTGTAATGGAAGATTCTTTGTTATTAGGCACAAGTTTATCTACACTTTCCTTCAATGTATTGCAAGTGGTGGATATTTCCACTGGAATAGTGAGCTGCACTCTTTCATAAAGAAATTTTAAACATTGGTGGAATGTAGAAGGAATATCTTTCATCTCATGTATCCATGGTCTTCCTAGAAGAATGTTGTAAGCCAAAGGTAGATCAAGAACTTGACATATATTATCTCTAATAACTGGACCTGCTTTGATAGCTAAGACAATGGTGCCTTTAGAAGATCTTTCTTGTTCATCATATGCTTTTATAGTTATTTTCTTTATAGGATCAATAGCCAATTCTGAAAATCCCAATTGTGTGACCAAGCTATAAGAACAAATGTTTAGGCAAGTGCCCCCATCTATCAACACACGTTTGACTCTACGGTTTTGGATCAAGACTTCTATATGCAAGGGTTGGTTATGCGGATGACTCAAGGATTTGTCATCTTCCTTTGAAAAGGAAATGTATTGTGGAGATGTAAGATGTCCAACCATCATCTGGAACCTGTATAAATCAAGGCCATCAGGAACATTGGATCCGAGCAAAGCTTTGTCTAGAATAGCTCTATGATCTGGCGATATTTGAAGCAACTCAAACATGGAGATTTTTTCATTAGTGTGATGGAGTTGTTGAATAATGCTATAAGATGTTTCCCTCATATCTTTAGGATTGGAAGATTTAGAAGCAGCCTTCTGTTTGGAAGTGGAAGAAAGATTGAAGGGCATCTTAGGGACATTTGTTGAATCTAGGATTTGTCCATTCAGATGTGCCTGAGCCTGTGATCAAGTTACTATGTTAGCTAAAGTGTGATGTCTATCTCTTCACACAATTGTGATGACATTGCAATGCTTAGAGAGACAGGGTTCGACCATATTGATAATAGCATTATTTCCAGGGTAAGTGTAATTGACCTTTGCCCCCATATTAGGCTGAGAAGATGAAACTTCTTGACCATGTTTTGGAAATGGTTCTATGAATGCTATATGATCATTATTGCTCTTATGATTGTCAATCATGATGTCTCCCCTATCAATCAGATCTTGAATAGTATGTTTCAAGCGTAAGCAGTTATTAGTTTTGTGACCTTTACCCCGATGGAAATCATAGAATTCATTCTCTCTCCACCATTTCAGCTTAGGGTCAGGATCAAATTGTTAGATCTCAGAAAAAGAGATGATGTTATTAGCCAACAAAGTTCTCATAGCTGATTCTAAAGATTCTCCAAGAGGAGTGAACTTTTATTTATTATTAGCGGACCAAGATTTGTATTCTAGCTTCTTTTGAGATGGTTTGGACACCTTTTTCTCTAAAGCTTTGATGGATTGGGTACCAATAGTTAGATTGAAAGATGGTGCCTTTGATGGGGCATGGATAGTATCAACAATGCCATTTGTGACAATGCCCTTATTCTTGTTCCAGTTTTTGTTCTTGTCTTTAGAACTGGATCCTAATTCGTACTTGTCCTTTTGAAGTGTGATGTCTCCTTTTTTCACAAGTACCTTTTCAATTTTGATCACATTGTCTACCATCTTATCAAAAGATGTATGATCTTGCATTTGTAAAGGGTAGTTGATCTCTGGAACAAGATTATTGATGAAGATTTCTAGTTTCTCAATTTCTGGAATAGGCCTAGCATATAGAAAGAATTTCTTCCTCCATCTTTTGAGGAATGTCAGGAATGGTTCTCTTGGATATTGTTTGAGATTGCAGATATTGATCATGGTGACTAGATGTTGGATGTTGTAGGAGTATTGTTGATAGAACAATTTGATCAACTCCTCAAAAGTTTTGATAGTAGAAGGTAATCTAGAGAACCAATGAATGGCTACTCCTCCCAAAGATTGAGGAAAGAGACACATTAGATAAGTTGGTTCATGCATGAATTCCATAGATTGTGTACAAAATTCTCTAACATGATCTTGAGGATTAGAGTGTCCATCATACTTATCATATTTAGGCATCTCCAATATTTTTGGGAATGGTGGCATGTACAAGTCTTTGTCAAATGGAAAATGACATAGGGCCTCCATGGAGAACTCCTTGGGTTCCTTTTCTTTCTCAAGTTTGTTAAGTTTGACTTGCATAGCATGCATTTGTTTCATCATAGCCAAAATAGGAGTTTCTTCCTCATGTGTAATGATATCTTCAACATTGAAGTTGGGAGGAATTTTAGCTCCTTGATGAGCCAATTGTAAAAAGTATGCTTCTCTATCTTCTTTCAAGAAGTGCTTCATCATTCTTTTGATGTTATCATCATTCTGATATTGGGCAATTTCTTCAGGTGTGGGTTCTTGATCTGCACCATGTTGAGATTGACCCCTTTGAGAGCCAAATTTTTGTCCCTATTTGAGACATGGTAGGAGTTTTATGACTCCTTGGGATAGATCAAGGAGGAGTTTGTTGAGTACCTCCATGAGTTGATGGAGGGGGTATATAACCAGTCTTCAATCAAAAATTGCCAAGATCGTCATCTTCGTAAAGGCCAGAATTGTAAAGTTGCTCAAGAGTTGGAGCCTAGAGAGTGGTGATAGGTAAGGTATGGGATACTTCTCCAGATTTCTTGTGAGAGGAAGCTCTTGTTTCCACCATTAACCTTGGGTGAAACAAAAGAATAAGATGGAGACAACTGAAGAATGATCTGATTTCAAGAAGATCAAATGACGCAACCTTATCAAGGTTTGATTGATTGAAGCTTAGATTAGACTTAGATGAAGGATACTATGTCTTGGATGTATGGGTAGATGCCCAAAAGATAGTGGACACAAGTTCACAACACTTAGCCATTTTGATAGTTGATTGAAGATTGATAGTTATGACAAGGTTTTGACAGAAGATGACAAAGACTCAAATCGATTAAACAGAAGGCTAAATCAGATTCAAAAGGCCACTTTAGGAAAATGATTGGATTCTCAGTAGTTTCTGCTCTATTATTGACATAGTGATTTATTTGATAGATTATGGATATAGACTAAAAAAGCTAGGTATCTGACAATTTTGACAACTTTCTAGCAATTTTTCAAAATTTCTCAAACAACTTTTTGCAGGTTTGTACGATAGTGGGTATGGCATGAAACGAAAATTGAAAAACTTGTATGAAAAATGCAAAACTCACATGACATTTGATAGTAGGGAATTTGACTTTTCTGAATTGACTAGCATAAAGACTCATACGACAATATACCAGCTACCATACGACAATCTAGGGGTTCTGAAATGACAATAGCCAAAAGTTGTATGACTTTCTGACTTTACAAGATGACTTTTGACTCCACAAAGGTGTTTGACATCAAATTTTGCAATTTTTGAGGTTTTTAATTTCAAATTGTTCACAAAATTGTCTATCCAAATTTGAAGATTGTACTGGATTGATTCATTCTTAGTAACCAGATAGATAAACAGGCACGCAAAATAGCAAGCAAGTGATTTCAAGCACGTCTGAAAATAATGAACAGAGGACAAAGCAACCTTGTGCATGAACAATCAAGTGACTGAATGTGCTAATCCTTAAAAGTGCTAATTATGTATGTTCCAAAAAAGTTTTGCAATAATGCACATATTCTTAGAAAATGAAAAGTTTGGCCTCACTAGGGTTTTTAGTAATGGTCTGACTCTGCAACTTTTATGATCTCAAGAGGGTGAACTCCAATCTAGGGGCACCGGGGTTTTGACATAGTCTGAGAACTTAATCTTTAGGGTCTGCTAGGGAGATCTGATAGCCCAATAAGAGACCACACTTGTGAAGATTTCATCCACAAGGACATTTATATAGCAGTTGTCACTACCATGGCAAAAATGGCTATTACTGCTTGAGGTTCTATCAACGTGGTTGACCCAATTAATGGAATGTCCACTATGGTTAACCCTCTCTAAAGGTGACTCACAAAAGATACCACATGGAGACTGGTTCTAGATTCAAGGATTTGAGTTTCTGATACTACCCAAAAAGGGAGTAGAGCATAGTCCTCTAGCATTTTCACTTTTAACCAAAACAAAGTAGACAGATTAATTTGACACGCTAAGACCAAGATTATCTCACAAAGATCTATGATGTCAACCACTTCTGATCTATCAACCTCTCTGAAGAGAGAATGTATCAATCAAAAGTTGAAAACACACAAATCTAGTAGAACGTGAGACTCTCTCAGTAACCTCCCTACCTACAATGGTTCCTTCGTTGAGAAGAGTTTCGCTAGAAACCCACTCTCTCAAGAACCATGAATAGTGTTCATAGGGCCTATTTACTATGTGTAACAGATATGCAAAAGCAAATCTATGTTTGTTTTTATAGCCCAAAATGAATTCTATGATATGAAAGAAATAAAAGTCACACAAGCTTGACACGCAAGGGTTCATTTTAGCCCAAATCAAAATGTTATCAGCTGAGAAGATTACCTAAATTCCTCACAACATGCTTAGTATATTTTTACCTATTTTTAGCAATTGTTGCACTTTTCCCAATCCAAATCAGCATAAATCAATCAAAAACAACAAATTTCAATTGTTAATGTTAGCTGTCAGTCCAAATCTGGAAAACAAATCTGGAAAACTACCTAAAAAAGTGAAACAACAATCAAAACCTGGCACTGAAACTCATACGACAGTGGGTCACCTCCTAGATGATAGTCTAGAAACTCGTACGATAATGGGTATCAAATAATATGACAATAGAGTCTCCAAACAACAGTGGGTTTCTTCTGATATGATCCTCAATCAAATCAACTCTCGTACGACAATGGGTCTCTCCTGGTACGACTTTCTGACAAAACTCGTACGATAAGTGTATGGACAAAAATTAAAAATCATAGCTTTGGAATAGAAAATGACAAGAAGATGATAGAAATGATAGAAATTGAATGGAAACCCATTTTAGGGCCCCACAGTGGGTGCCAGAAATGTGTGTGTGAATTTTTTACCTAGTTGTAGACACAACACTTCAGTAAAACATTAGAGGTTAGCTAAAATCAAAATCATGCAGTGAAATAAAAACTAATCTAACCAGGTAATTTACTGCCTTCTAGTAGATGCGAGTATGTATTCTCAGATTGGACCGAGATCAGTGACCTTGATGACACCTAAATGAAGGATTTGGATGCAAAATCTAGATATGGGATGAATGCAAATTAATCTATATTTTTGGATTTTCTATGCAATTATGATGAAAAACTGATATGAATCCATTCTAAATGAAATTGATATGCTATGAAATCGATCTAACAATGATATTCTAAATGATATGAATGCTTGAAAAATAATGAAAATCTCACAACAGCTTTGATTCGCAAAGATGGATTCTTCAATCACCAATTCGACAGTGTGAGGATGCAATTTGTAGATATCCAAAATGAAGAGCTGAAGCCTTAATTTATAGAAATCCAGGGCTTTGGAGGTGCATGGAAAAAGCCATAAATCACTCTTGATAGACTTAGGTTGATTTTTAGATTAACTCACAAAATCATGCAAAAGCTGAGTTTTAAATTTAAATCAGAAGTTGAGATCAGCTTTTAACTCAAAAGAGAGTTGAGTTTATTTTTAAAATAGCTTGAATTGATTTTTTGATTTAAAGTTAACGCCTTTTTGGATGTGCATAATTAATTATGAATTATTTAAATAAATAAAGTTATTTATCCTCAACTTACCTGATTTTTTTTAAAATAAAACAATTGATTTATGGGTTAATCAATTATTAAATCAAACTTTTATTCGAAAACTACATCATTAAAATTGACAATTGACATTAATTAATTAAATAACAATTTAATCAATTAGTCATAGGATATTTGATTAATTGTCAGAAATAAATAATACAATTTAGGAATACATATAATTAAATTCAATTAAATAATTAAGTGGCAGTATTAAATCTAATTAATTAAATATTCAAAATATTCAATTAATCAAACTTTATGATAAATAAGATTTATCACCAAATAATCATTAAATTAAAGATAACTCGGATAAATAGGAATAAGGAATATTCCCCGATGTAGAATTTAGGATAATCAATTAAATTCGATAATGTGCTGATGTGCCTTAGGTTAGGACTTTGATGTCGATTTCATTTGATTTGTTGATATAGGAGGTTAATGAACTTATAGCCCATTTTTGGGGTATTACACTATCCACTATCTCAAGCACCTCATCGAAGTCCGGTATCTTGATCCCTTGGAGAATCTCCTTCTGCCTAACTCCAAAATCCATCAATTCTTTTGCAAAATCCTTTATTTCTTCCTCTTGAGACACCATTTTCTAGATTTCCTCCTTTTGGTAGAACATCTATTGGAGGTCTTCCTTAGACTTTACCCCTCAGAATAGGCCTAGATATTGATCAATGATGTCATTTACTAAATGCATCATCTTATCCTCATCTTCATTGAACAAATCTAAATCCAAACCTTCAAAGAACTCCTGCAGCTCCTTTGCGAAAAGGGTGGTATCATCCCTTCTTTTATTCAACCTCTTGAGGATCTTCTCAAATATGGCCAATGTCATTGTTATCTCCTGGATCCATTCTTCAAAATTATCCAATTCTGCCCCTTCATAAACCTTCACCAGAACCTGGAAGCGTTGCTTTCTTATCATTGTTAACTCATCCAATACCTTTTTCCAGTTGAGGATGGTTTCTTCTACACCATTTTCTTCACTCATGATCTCTACTAAAGAAGTTCTTCCCTCCAAAATGTTTTGGAAGGGCCTTAAGATCATCCTGAGAGATAAGCTAGTGAACTACTCAAAATATAGCTTCCATTCAGCACAAGCCTGTACAAAAGAATGTGGAACATCTATGTCTATATCCCCCTTCTTCTCCAAAATTGCCTCTAATGAGGCTTTGGGGTTATTAGGGTCAATTGGACCCGTTGTCTTCAGAATGAATTTCTTCATAGCTTCATTTTTCTCTTCCAAAGCTTTTATCCTTTCTTCATCTTTATTCATGAAGCCTAGAGTGTGCTTCAAGCCCAAAGTAGCCAAGGTTTTGCTACCTTCCCTAGTTGGTTCTCCCAAGTCTATTTCCTCCAACACATAATCATCTAAAGTGATCTTATTTATACCAACATCCATTGTGGGAACAACCACCTATGCTTTCCACCTCCTCATCTGGTCTTGTCTTACATAGGACATTCTCCTTGCTTGGGGAATTGGTGCCATTTGGTGGAAAGCATGTCCTAGGATGATCATGTTGACCTCATCATTAGTGTATACTCTAACCCTTAGCTGCACTTATTTAGTAAACCATGTGGGCTTTGAGAATGCATTCAATGGCTCATAGGGAGCAGCCAATGTAGAAGAGGTTGCCAAGTGTTCTGTCCTTATTTCCTCTTGAGTTTCTTCTTCTCCTATTTCTTGCTCATTCCCAGCATCTTGGTCATGTTCTCCCTCATCAGCAATTTTCTGCTCCTCAGTATCTATTTGTGGCTTATTCTCTTTAGTATGTGGTTCCTCTTCCACCTATGACTCTCCCTTGTCATGTAGATCCTCTGATTCTATATGAATTTCTTCCATTTTCTCTCTGCCAGTGACTTTTGCTTCTTTCTCCAGATCCTATGAGCTTTGGGGCACTGATTCAATGTGAACTTGGGGAGGAATATTGAGTGGGTGAGGTGTAGGAGACATAAGGGGAATGGTTGAATGGGCTAGTGGAGGTGGAGTCAAAAGGGGAACATGGGATGAGGAAAGTTGCTGAGGCAACAGAGTATTCTGTATGGGAGTGGAAAGTGGAATAGTGGGAGGCTCATGAATTGGAATGGTAGGAGGTGTGGAAGGATGAGGTGGAGGTAGAGGAGGAATGGATGAAACTAATGGTACTTGTGTACATTCTCCTTCTTCTAAAGTGACCCCAACAGAAGAGTCATTTTCTAGTTTTGTAGTTTCTCCTTGGTCCTCAGTTATCTCAACATCATTTCACCTTGGAGGTCCCTTGATGAAGGGTGCTCCCCTTAATACCACAAACACATAACAGAAATAGAGAAACAACAACAATATGCAAGAACAGAAAATTGGCTTCTTATTATCTCCACAAATGTGGAATTACAAACTTTCAGAATTACAATATGCAAAGCCACATGGGCATTCCCTTATGGGCATTCCCTTACAATATTCTGTAGGACAAAGCCTCGAACTATTACCCAGATCTACTACCCCAAAACTATTCTGAACTGCCTAAGACAATAATACAGCCTTCCTTATATAGGCAATTTTCCACCGCCTGGGAAGGTTCCAGAATTTTAGCCAATAAGGCTGACCAAACTTAGCATTATTTTATTTTACATTTTATTACATCATAGCCGGCTCAAGATAACCTTTGAAACCCGAACAAAAATTTTGAAGAAAATTATTTTTTGCCATTTTAGGTGGTCCAACTTCCGAAGACCATAAGTCATCACCAGTTGACCCGATTGGCTATTATAACCCCATTTCAGAAATGCCACGAAGCGCTCTACAGGCTTGACCTACACAAGCACCCATCACCCAAAGTTTTGACCTCATCCGGGGCCTCTAAAGCCTTCAAAACTGAGTTCAAAGTTTCTGTACCCTGCTGCCAATACCGAAAATCTTCAATATCTTCCAATATACACTTGATCTGGCAATGAAACTTTATTGGCAGACTTATATGACCAAAATGAACCTCCAAGAAAGAAATCAGATCATTTTGAGCACATACAAAAATTACCAAAAATAGTAACTTTCCATAAATAGCAGCTCTGCACAAAATAGCCCTTATTGAATATAAAAATAGAAATATTTTTGGGTGATGCAAGATTGCTCTTACACCCAGGATGCTCCTGCATCAGACACCCAGGGTAATTTGAGAAGTGACCCTATCACGACTTAGGTGTGCAGAGGAAAACCAAGATGGTTAACCTCCTCCTTTGTTAGCCATGAGGAATCTTCAATAGGTCATCCTTTCCATTTGACCAAATACTCTTCATATGTCCTGTTCCTTGTGCTTCTGCCAACACGACTGTCCAGTATGTCTTCAATCTCCTTGATATCTGAACTGGTTACTGGAATACTCCACTCTGCTGCTGCAACCTCATCCTCAACACCTCCTTCGTGATACTCTGTCAAATCTGAAATGTTAAACACTGGTGAAATATTCAGCTCACTAGGCAATTCTACCTCATATGCATTTCCTGAATCATGCTTCTTCAGTATCTTACATGGCCCAAACTTCTTCATTTTCAACTTGTTATATGCACCAACCGGAAACCGCTCCTTCCGCAAATGAACCATGACTTCATCGCCAACCTGAAATTCTTTATGCCTCCTTTTCTCATCTGCCTTAGCCTTATACTGCACATTCATCTTGTTAATATGTTTCCTCACCTCCTCATGGATGTTCTTCAAGTGTTCTGCAAAATCTTCAGCTTCAGCACTACTTATTTCTCCTTTATCTATCTTTCTCAATTCAGATGCATTTCTTGGACTACTTCCATATACAATTTGTAATGGTGATTTACCAATGCTCCTATTGATAGAATTATTGTATGCAAATTCTGCCTATGGTAAAATCAAATCCCATCTTGTTGGCTTATCTCCAACCAAACATCTCAGCAAATTTCCCAAACTCCTATTCACCACCTCTGTCTGTCCATCAGTCTGTGGATGATGTGATGAACTAAATTTTAAATCTATCTTCAACTTCTTCCACAATGTACGCCAGAAATATCCAACAAACTTAGTGTCCCAATCTGAAACTATGGTCTTTGGCAAACCATGAAGTCTCACTACTTCTCTGAAAAACAATTCAACTACATGAATAGCATCATTAGTCTTCTTGCAGGGAATGAAATGTGCCATCTTTGAAAATCTGTCAACCACCACAAAAATTGAATCATGTCCCCGCTAAGTCCTCGGTAAACCTAGAACAAAGTCCATGCTGATATCCTCCCAAAGCTTCTCTGGTATAGGTAATGGCTGATACAACCCTGTATCTGCTTCACTCCTTTCACCATCTGACATACTCTGCAACTCTATACAAACTTCTTCACATCTTGCTGCAACTGTGGCCAATAGTAATTCTCACTAACCAAAGAAAGGGTTTTGTCATGACCAAAATGTCCAGCCAATCCTCCGCTATGCTTCTCCTTGATGAGATTCTCCCTCATAGAACTTCATGGAATGCACAATTGACTCCCTTTGAATAGCATATCATCCTGGATGATGAAATCCAGCCATTTCATCCTGTCTAGAGTAACAGGTTCTGTACAAGCTTTCCAAGCTTCACCAAAATCAGGATCCTATGGATACAAATTCTTGAGTTCCTTGACCCCAACCACTTCAATCTGCATTTTTGTCAGCAATAGTTGCCTTCTGCTAAGAGCATCTGCAACCCTATTAGACTTTCCACTCCTGTGTTTCAAAACAAATGTATAACTCTGCAAAAACTCAACTTATTTCAAATGCCTTTGATTCAATTTTCCTTGACTATTCAAATATTGCAAAGCTTGATGATCAGTATACAAAACAAACTCCTTAGGAAGCAGATAATGTCTCCACTTCTTTAATGCCTGAACTATAGCATAAAATTCCTGATCATAAACAGAATATTTCCTCTTGGCATCATTTAACTTCTCACTGAAATAAGCAACAGGTTTACCTTCTTGGCTCATAACAGCTCCTATTGCAGTACCACTAGCATCACAATCTACTTGAAACACCTTATTAAAATTTGGAAGTGCTAAAATGGGTTGTTTTGTAACTTTTTGTTTCAACAATTGAAAACTCTTTTCTGCCCCATTAGTCCACTTAAACTCTTTTCTATCCCCTCTCATTGTTTCAGTCAAGGGACCACAAATACTGCTAAAATTTTTGATAAAATTTCTATAAAAGCTAGCCAAACCATGAAAAGATCTTACCTCAGTAGCACTCCTTGGAGTAGACCATTCAAGGATAGCCTGAACCTTCTCTGGGTCCATTTTTAGACCTTTTGCTGAAACTACAAATCCCAAATACACTAACTCTTTCTTCACAAAACTGCACTTCTTCAAATTAATCAACAATTTCTCTTCTCTCAGCTTCTCAAATACCATACGAATATGCATCATATGCTCCTCCAATGTCTTACTAAAGATCAAAATATCATCTAGGTAAACAATGACAAACTTACCCAGAAATTCTTTCAGAACCTCATTCATGAGCCGCATGAAAGTGCTCGGTGCATTGGTTAGCCCAAAAGGCATGACTAACCACTCATACAGTCCTTCTTTTGTCTTGAAGGCAGTCTTCCATTCATCTCCTTCTCTGATCCGAATCTGATGATATCCACTTTTCAGATCTATCTTTGAAAAATACACAGCTCCACTCAAACAGTCCATAATATCATCCATTCATGGCAATGGAAACCTGTACTTGATTGTGATCTTGTTTATTGCCCTAGAATCTGTACACATCCTCCACTCTCCATTTTTCTTTGGTGCTAATACCGCTGGTATAGCACAGGGACTCAGACTCTCTCAAATCAACCCCTTTTGTAACAGTTCATGTACTTGTCTGTTCAACTCCTCACTTTCTGCAAGTGTCATTCTGTGTGCTGCCTTATTCGGCAAACTCGCTCCTGGGATCAAGTCCATCTGATGACTGATCTTCCTAACTGGTGGTAATCCATCAGGCACATTATCGAATACAATATCCTGAAACTCATTCAACAAATCTGCAACTTCTACAGGAACATCTTCTACTTCCTCTTTACCAGCTTTTGGAATTAAAGAAAAACATACACGCTCATGCCTCATACCATCTAGGAAATTTCTTCCATCAACAAAAGTTATCCTTTCATTACCACATACCTTTTCTTCAGTTTCTTTCAATGGCTTTAGCTTATGCCGCACTCCATCCTTTGTCAGGGAATAGGTATTCGCACGGCCATCGTGTACAGCACATCTGTCAAACTGCCATGGTCTACCCAACAACATATGACATGCATCCATAGATATGATATCACACAATACCTCATCTTGGTATCCGCCAATCTTGAACTTCACCAGGCATTGTTCATTGACCATGACCCTGTGGTCATCCTGTACCCAGGCAATCCGATATGGATGTGGGTGTTTCTGTCTCTTGAGCTTTAACTTTGTCACCATCTCTTCTGACACCCAATTGTTAGTGCTTCCACTATCAATAATCACATCACAACATTTACCTTCACACTTGCACCTGGTGTGAAACAGGCTCCTCCTTTGCTCAGGTTCATTCTCACCACTCAACAGGAGTCTTCTGTTAATCAACGTTTCTCCTCTTTCAGCATCTTCAGAATTTGATGATCTGGCATCTTCATCTACATGTGCAACTCTGGCCTGGCCTTCATTTCTCCTGTCTGTTCTGCCTTGGCACTGAGGACATTCAAATGCCCTATGACCTTCTTCTCCACAGTGAAAATATGTTCCACGAAAGCCACCTCTTCCAGATCCTTGTCCTCTTCCTCTTCCTCTCTGATCTCTATTATTCTGATCCTGGAAGCGATTGGAATTATTTCCTCACTGATTCTGACTGCTACTGGCCTCATCCTTCTTTTTTGTATCTTCATTTCGGCCACCATATGATCATCGACCAGATCGTCCACCGCGACCTCTTCCATTTTGTCTGCTCTCAAAGTTCTTGTTCAGCTTTTCCTCTACTTTTAGGGCAAACTAGTATGCCTCTTCAATACTGTTCATTCGAACCAGATTCAGCTCCTCCTAGATGCTTGGCCTTAACCCATTAAGGTATCAGGCAACTTTCTCCTTATCAGCTTTTGCATGGCCTGTTCTGATGAGAAGTCGATAGAACTCCTTTGTATACTCTTGAATAGATCTTCCTGCTTGCTTCAAACTCTGCATTTTCTTTAGTAGGTCAAGCTCATAATCAACAGGAATGAACTGTCGCTTCAATTTATCCACCATCCGATCCCATCTTGTGATTTTATCTTTCCCTCTTCTATTTCACTCCAATTGAATTTCTTGCCACCAGATCTTCGCATGACCTTTCAATCTGGCCTTCGCAAATTTGACCCTATCAGGATCTTCAACATCTTCATACTCAAAATATTCCTCACATTCATTGATCCAGTCGATCAATTCCTCTGGGTTAAGATTTCCAAAAAATGTAGGAACCTCAATCTTAGGTCTTTTCCCAATCTTGGAAATCACCCGAAAAAGTCTTTCTTCCTCCTGGTTCACAATTTCAACTTCTCCTTCTTGGTATTCTTCTTCGGCTTCATCCTCACTTTCATCTCTAACATTAAGATTCATTCCTCTATGAATCTCTTCTTGCAATGCTCGCACTTGTCTCTGCAACTCTCTAACCTCAGGTGTCACAACACTAGGTCTTCTGCCACATTCTCTTCATGGAGGCATTTTCGCGACGCGTGCTGAAACCCTAACCACGGTCCTAGTGCAAACTGCCACACAATCAGCGATCTGTTTACACACTCAAGAACCCTTGCTCTGATACCACTTGATGAAGGGTGCTCCCCTTAATACCACAAACACATAACAGAAATAGAGAAACAACAACAATATGCAAGAACAGAAAATTGGCTTCTTATTATGTCCACAAATGTGGAATTACAAACTTTTAGAATTACAATATGCAAAGCCACATGGGCATTCCCTTACAATATTCTATAGGACAAAGCCTCGAACTATTACCTAGATCTACTACCCCAGAACTATTCTGAACTGCCTAAGACAATAATACAGCCTTCCTTATATAGGCAATTTTCCACCGCCTGGGAAGGTTCCAGAATTTTAGCCAATAAGGCCGACCAAACTTAGCATTATTTTATTTTACATTTTATTACATCATAGTCAGCTCAAGATAACCTTTGAAACCCGAACAGAAATTTTGAAGAAAATTATTTTCTGCCATTTCAGGTGGTCCAACTTTCGAAGACCATAAGTCATCACCAGTTGACCCGATCGGCTATTATAACCCCATTTCAAAAACACCACGAAGCGCTCTACAGGCTTGACCTGCGTAAGCGCTCGTCACCCAAATTTTTGACCTCATCCGGGGCCTCTAAAGCCTTCAAAACTGAGTTCAAAGTTTTTGTACCCTGCTGCCAATACCAAAAATCTTCAATATCTTCCAATATACACTTGATCTGGCAATGAAACTTTACTGGCAGACTTATATGACCAAAATGAACCTCCAAGAAAGAAATCAGATCATTCTAAGCACATACAAAAATTATCAAAAATAGTAACTTTCCATAAATAGCAGCTCTGCACAAAATAGCCCTTATTGAATATAAAAATAGAAATATTTTTGGGTGATGCAAGATTGCTCTTACACCCAGGATGCTCCTGCATCATCCCTATTGTAGATCCTCTACCATGCCACTGAAAAGACTAGTGAACTACATAGGAGCTTGTTTCTCAGACTCCTTGAACCCATGCAACCCCACAAAATCTATGATGTTGAATTCATCATCACCGATGGCATCCAAATTTATTGGCTCTACTTTAGTAGCGCCTTCATCCTTAGGATCATCGTCCATTATCCTTCTTTTCTTTAAGAATCCTGTAGAATAGGTCCTCCTACTGAGGGGAACTTCATCCATTTGATCTTCATCATCCTTCACTAGGGTATTCATTTGTGTAGGCATTGAGCCTCTCATCCTCTTGTACACATGACTCTTGACCACTCTAGATGGCTTGGGCCCTATGATTTTGAATTTCATTTTCTTCTCTGAGCTTAGAGAATCATGGTCGCTAGGTGAAGGTGCTTGTGGTGGTGCAATAATTCTGGTCATCCTAGTTTTCACCTTCTTGGAGTGTGTGGCTAGACCATATGCGATGAAATGCTCATGTCGATACACAGTTTCTAGCTTCAGAGGGGCAACCTCTTTGAATTTTGGTTTTAGTATCTTTTCTCCCTTCTTCTTTTCTTGAGATGGTTTCTCAGGGAGTTGCTTCATGGGGAGCGGTTGCATTGGAAATGGAAGAGCAACCCAAGACTTCATCAGTTTAATCACATGCCGAGCTCTAAAATCCGTGCTATCATTCTCATCTTGAACCACCTCTGCATTGAAGATCGCCCTTATGAACACATTGTCTATATTGTATATAAAATCCAAAACTTTATCTAAATTAGCATCTACCACCTTCTACAGAATCCTCAACAACAGTCCACCCTATTCCAGCTCTAGACTCATCTGAAAATAGTGACGGACTCTTACCTCATAATCATCTACACAGTTGGCCCAATGGTCTTCAATATGTAGCTCATGAACACAGTGTCTTCCCATTATATGGCTATAGGTACCAATGGGGTCAAAGTACAGCCTCACCAGATTATAGGTTGCAAATGGGAATTCATCCCATTTTCTGGTCAATGACTTGTAAACTTTCATGTCAAGTACATAGTGGGGGCCGATGGAAATAGGAAAGTCCTAGCAATGTTTCTTCTTGTGCTTGATATGCTCATGGGCATTAGACAGCTACCTTGCTATCTCTAGTAGAACTACCCTATGAGAAGGGTACCTTGGGAGCTTCTTGGGTGCCAAAGTGCTTCCTACCATCTGAATGTATGTGAATGTTTGAAATTGTATATAAAATGCCCCAATGGCCTTCACTTTAGCTGTTGCTTCTATTGATAACCTTTTAGCATAGTCACCCTCAATGGAGTGAATGATTGCAAAAATGAAGGCATCATTGACTATTCTGAATGCTAGGCTATTGTGTGTAAAGAAATCTTTCCTCAATAATTGAGGGTACAAAGTGAATGGCCACATGTTTGGTTCTCTGATGTTTCCAATTTTGGTTAATCCTGAATATACTACCCTGGCAGCTAGTAAGTATACGACATAGGATGTCATGTAGAAGTGGGGGTCCATCTTCACTTGTATTAGTTGTTCATCCAGCTGGTCTAGAATAGTCACCCAATCAAACCTTGCTTGCCTTTCTTTTATTTTTTGGATCAAGAAGATCATCCAAGGTTCCAATTGATGGGACTTAGATAGCCCGTATACCCTACTTATCATTTTTATGGCTGCCTAGATATCCTCTTTCATGTAGCCTCTCCTCATGTCAATTCTATCCAATCTATTCTTGGGAAATGGCTGCATTAGGTACTCATTGTTGATGATGTTGTGAGCCCTTTGTACATCTTTGTTGTAGAAATCCATCCCATTGTTGATATTGAAATTGAAGAACTTGTCTACCCCTTTTGGCAGATGGAAAACATCTTCAATGTTGCTAGGCCTCAAGCCCAGGACCACTTTTCCAAGGCTATTCTTGACCATGCGCTCATCTGGCACATAGTTATTGGCCAGTGTGTTGATCAGGTCCCCCGACTAGATGGAGACTGGGTGCACTATCGCATTCACTAGGGATTAGTGGAATAATGAAGTGCAGTCCTATGAATGACCCACTAGCTAAGCATACTTATTCAGGTTCTCATTCCAAGTCACATTCCTGATATTTATATCGGTTATCCTTGCATGCAAGTCAGTCAACTTGGATGGTAGATGGTATCCTTTGAACTGATACTTCATTGCCGGTGATGCTAGTACCTTCTCGGCCATATCGATGGAGAGGAAAAGACATGAATGAGTAACATGATGAGAGAAAAATACCCAAAAACAAAGTATATTTTTTAATTTTTAAACTCAAATGTGTCAGAAAAGGAATTTTGACCTTTTGGGCCATTGTGGGTGTCACATCTCCGAAAGGATGAAATGGCCTAAACTATTGAAAGAGGCCTCTACCATGTTTAAAAGTCTTTCAGTGAATCAGAGGTATGAAAAACCTAGAGATCAAAAAGGCTGACAAATCTGAAAAGGCCAAAAAGGCCGAGGAGGGGTTCCTATTTTGAAATGTTCAGACTCGGGGAGTGAAATATTTTCAGGGTGCGAAAAGGCCAACATGGCTGAAAGTACTAAAATCAAGGAGCATAAGGTCTACTTCAGCATTTCAGAGGTGTGAAGTGTTTCAGTGTGTGACAACACCAGAATGCCAAAAATGATCTATCACTTGGGAATTTTGTTGATGCATGAGTTGCTCCAAAAGTTTCAGACCCCAAAGGTCTGAAACTAGGGTTTACTATGAAACTCAAAAATTGAGTCCGATGGTGAGTTTGACCACAAACTCACCAAGGGATGCAAGGTGACTATCTTGGCAATCCCTAAGGCCAAAAAAGATTGGCTCTAAGAAACCTAGACCTAGGGACAAAGCTAAAAAGGTTGAAAAGATGCAAACCCTAAACCTAGAACAAAGTGAGAATGATGAAAGCAAGAAAAACACTAAACTAAGACCAAAAAAAGGGGAGAAAAAACCACCTACCTAGGAGATGAAGAACTCGACAATGACCAGCAAGGAGATGAGATCCAAGCAACAAAAATGTGACAAGCGGCAAAAAAGCAAGCAGGAGGTAGAGGAGCGAGCACAAAGTGAGGGTTTGAAAACCCTCATGCACCTTTTATAGGCTACATGAGGTTGCTGATGCAAGAACCCTATGAATTGGCCTTTTAGCCTTTTCAAGGGTGTGAAGCTCTAAAAGGCTGACAAACTTGAAAGGTTGACTCTCACGAGAGTCAGACTTTCAGGGTTGTGGGCCTCCAATAGGTTCAAAAAGGGGTGATAGCTGAAAGGCCCAAGGATGCACTTCCTACTCCATTGGGCCTTTCGCACTTTCAGACCTTTGAAAGTGTGAAAGGTTGACAAGGCTGAAAATGCCAAAAACTAGGAAAAAGAAAAAACTAAGGATAAAACCCCTAAAGATGACAAAATGTGAGACAAGCAAAAAGTAGAAGGGGGGCCCCTAAGGCCATAAGGGCCATTAGGGGATTGTGGTTTTTATCTCTTGATGATGGTCATCCCTGTCCTTGTCAGATCACTGCCCACCAATCCAAAGTCAACCATAAGTCAATTTAACCTTGCTCTATTGCTTGGCAGGCATTAATAGCCCTGATAGAGATTGCTAATTCACCCTTTCCCGACTACAAATGAGCTTTGATAGAAGTCCTTAGACTTCGTAGGAGGGCTCTTACACTCAATTTGCTTCAAATTTTTAAGCTGATCCTTTTGAAAGTATCCATTTATCAGAAAATTTGATTCAATGTGGACTGCTTCGATGCTCCTTGTAGCTTTATAAAAACACCGTCCGTTGCTCTTTCTTTCTTTTTCCTTTTTTTTGGAAAATGAGGGCAACGGTTAGACTATGCTATCCTGGTTTCTAGAATTTCTCAATTTATCTCATCTTTATGCATTCCTCCTTTTTATTTTCTTGATCTTTTCTTTTAGTCTACATTTCAATCAGGGAAGGGTTCAGACTTTCACACTTCCTTTGTGACCTTGGGCATCTCCCGGGGAAAATTGGAATCTTATTTTGAGAAGCTCGTGGCTTGAGATTTTCTTTTAAGTGCATTTAAGTGGTGAGGATGGTTGATTTTGATACTCTTTCGAAGAATCTAAAAAGAGCTAACCTTTCCTTCGATCACTATTTCTGGCTCATTGCAAGACATAACTACCTCCAGGATTTAAACCATGTGAAGCTTTACTCATTGCTTGGGCTACCTAAAAGGACCACTAAAATTGAAATCACTAACCTCCTGCAACAAATACCTAAAGAAAAGACAAGGAAGACAAAACTGACCAAGAACTAAAAGAAAAGACAATAAAGTACAAGTATACACAGTAAAGTACAAGGGGCCAATTAAGACCTAAAATAATGCTTCAGAAATTGGCTATTGAATAGTAATAGGACCAATTCTCCACCAAGAGAACTAATCTGAAAGGTATTCTCTCCTAGGATCTCAATGATCTGGAATGGGCCTATCCACAGACATTGGAAATTAGTGTGGCTACCTAGTTTTTCTTTTGCTTTATCCCACATTAGGACCAGATTAGAAATTTGGAAGGCTTTTATGGTGGCTCTTTTGTCAAACCATTGCTTGACAATAGCCTAGTGTTTGGCTATGTGTTCCAAGGCCATAGTTCATTTTTCTTCAAGGTTTAACAAATTCATGAGGTGAATCTACACCTAATCCTCAGCCTCGACATATTGATCCATGAATCTCAAGATTGGTATTTTTAGGTTCATCAAAAAGATGGGCTGTAGGACGTAAACTAACTAGTAGGGTGAAGTCCCTAGGGCATTCTTGACTCTCACACAATCTATCCATAGAGCATATTTCAACTAGGTGTTCCAGTCTCTGGGGTTGTCATCCAAAAGGAGCTTGATTACCGTTGTCAGGTTCTTGTTGGTTGACTTTGCAACTTTGTTTCCTTGCAGGTAGTAATTGGACAAGAATTTTAGAATTACTTGGTTCTCAAAGGCCCATTGAATGAGACTTGCAGATGAAAATTAGGGCACATTGTCACATACCAAGAAAAAAGGCATGCCAAACCTCATGATGATGAACTCCTCCAAGAATTTGGTGATCACCTCAGTAGTACAATTTTTCATAACCTATGCCTCTGTCCATCACGTGCAGTAGTCAGTTGCAATCAAGTTGTATCGGTGGCCTACCAAGGATGGAGGATTGATCATTCCCACAAAATCCATCCCCCATTGGGTGAACGAATGCACTTCATATACTGGTTGTAAGGGCATCGTTAGATGTCTTTCTTGAATGGCACTGGTTTGGAAAACATGGCAAGAGTGCACATGCTAGTGAGTATCTTTGAACAAAGTTGGCTAGTAGTAGCTGGATCTCAGTATTTGATGAGCTATAGCTTCTTCTAATCCATGTCCAATACCATACTTATCATGAAATTATGTGAGAACTAGTTCTACTTCTGTTCAATCTAAACATCGTAGATACAATCCATCATAATTGTGTTTGTAGAGCTTCCCATTTTTCAGCATGTATGAATTTCTCTTATTCTTAATTTCTCTCCATTGGGAACCATTCAATCCATCTAGACAACAATTTTGTAGCAAGTAGTAGACTATGTCCTAATACCATATGTTAGTAACTATTGCTTCATTAGTGTATACCTGGCACACCAAACCTTGTTCCATTTCAACCATCATCTTGGTGAGGCCTTGACCTCTCACTAATTTCATTAGTTGGATCTCAATGTCGAATTCCTACAATATTTCCATCCATTTGCCTCTTCGTTCTCCTAGTTCATTTTGCATTAGTAAGGATTTGACTACCAGATCTGGAACAATACCAATGACCTTACTCTGAAGTATGTAGTGTCTAACTTTCTTGATAGCCTTAACCAAGGCAAAAGATTGTTTATCCAAATTAGGATATTTGAGTTTTGCATTGTTTAGAGGGAAGCTCATGAAAGTAATAGGCCTTTCATCTTCACCTTCTTTCTTCTACGTGAGGATTCCTGCACATGAATGTTTTGAAGCAAATTCGTAGACTTTAAATGGCAGAAGATAATTAGGACTGACCAAGACTGGAGCAGTGGCAATTGATGTCTTCATTTCTTTGAAGGCCTCTTTAGTTGGGTTGTTCCATTAGATATTAGCATCCTTCTTCAACATATCATTTAAAGGACGTACTATTTCTGCAAACCCACTGATGAACTTCTTGACAAAGTTGATTTTTCCAAAAAAGGACTTCAATTCCTTACTGCTATTTGGTGGAACTAATTTGAGGATAGCTTCAACCCTTTTGGGGTCAATTGAGATGCCTATCTCAGATATAATGTGCCCGAGAAGTTTGCCTTGAGTCACCCCAAAGACACACTTCTTAGGATTCAAAGAAATCCCATAATGTCAACACCTCTTCAAAAATTTTTGCAAATCCTTGATGTGGTCCACCCAGTTCCTTGAGAAAATTGTGAGGTTGTCCATATATATAACAATGCACTTGTTGACCAGACCTTTGAATGCCTCATCCATAGCCCATTGGAAAGTAGCTACTACGTTGATCAGACCAAACAACATGCAACAATAGGCAAATGTTCCCCATTTTGTAGTGAAGGCCATTTTTAGGCGGTCTTCTTCTTTCACCATGACTTGGTTGTACCCTGTGTAGCCATCCAAAAAGGACATCATTTGGGAACCATTGACCACTTGCAACACTTCATCTAGATAAGGCAAAGGATAGTTGTCCTTCTGAGAGGATCTGTTCAAATTTCTAAAATCCACGTAGAGCCAAACCTCTCCACTTTTCTTCCTTATAAGGACAAGTTTGGCGACCCAAGTTGAATGCCAGATGCGAAAAATTATCTTGGCATCAAGAAACTTCTGCACTTCCTTTTGAATTACGGCTTGATCATGGGGTTTACCGGCCTTTGCCTTTGGTGAAAGGGTTTAGCATCTGGGTTCAATGGGATGTTATGGACAAAAACACTAGGGTCATAGGTTTTCAAATCCTTGTAGCACCATGCTATGACATCTTTGTATTTAGTGAGTAAATTGACCATTAGTTTCTTTTCCTCTAGTGTGCATACCTTGCCAATACAAACTTCCTTGGGTTCGAGCTTCGTTCCTAAGTTGTAAAGTTCACAATTGTCTCCACCCACTACTGGCATTTTCCCTCTTTCTCGAGCATGTTCATCTTTATAAAAAATTATCTCTAGAGCTACCATACCTTTCGGAATGGAATTTGTTTTCAAGTTCAAAATCCCTAAGTCATTGAACTCATCTATTTCATCTTCTTCTTTGTCAATGCTCTGTTTGTCAAAAATCCCTATGTTCATGATGAATTCCAAAACCTATTGATCATCTTGAAATACCTGGAAGTTTTTGATGTTGTCATGGACAACCAATACAACCATGAGTTCCATAGAGAATTTATTAAATTTGGATTTCTCTAGCAGTTGTAGGGAGCTTGCAGACACCACTAAAGCATTGGCGATAATATTCTTTCTCCTTGGGATGCTCTAAATTTTAAAGGCTTCAAAGTCTTCGATTAGGTTCCAGACATAGTTACAGTACGAGACCAATCATTTGTTAGTATAGGAATACTAGCTCTTGATCTACCAAACTATCAATTGTGAGTCACCTTCCACTATTATTGCTTTCACTTTCTTCTCGTGTGCCAAGAGGAGACCACGAGTCAGAGCCTCGTACTTTGAAAAATTGTTGGTGTAGTAGAATTGCAACTAGTAAGAAACATAGTATGAACCCCCACGAGGGTTAACTAATTCAATCCTAGCTCTTGCTCCTAGTTTGAACTTGGAGCCATCGAACTAAAGTTTCCATACTAAATTATTTTTGTTAGAAGATGTCTTGACTTGGGTTTCTGAGATTACTTCTAGTAGAGGGGTCTTGGTTCAGGGTTCTGCAGGGGCCGTGAGCAATGAAAAACCTTTTTTACTTGGAATTTATGTCTCTTTGAATTTCTATCTTTCCTTCATCTAAGATTTCTCTTGTCAAAAGGGGAACCCACTTCATCTTTTGTTTGTTCTTGACATCGCGCCAAACCTTGTGGCACAGAGGCAGGCAGTCATCATCAGAAGATCTCCACTCCTCTTGTGTAAAGCATTCAGTTGTAGGGCCTTGGGGTTATTCACTAAGTGGAGATTCCTCCTCACTAGAATGAGTCACTGCATTCTTGGGAGGTTTGGATATGTCTGATATTTGGTTAATAACTCAGACCATTGCCTCTTGGCAGCTTTGGCATGTGAACTCTGAATGGTTTTTCTGGTGAAGATGACAATACCTGGGTAGCATCAGTATGTTGTGATCAGCATCTAGGCCCAAATGTCTCATATTCTTTGTCATACCACTTATGAATTCTGTGAGAATTTCTTCAGAGATTTGGACATCTATCAAACCTTGAACAAGGCTATTGTCAGAGTCTTCTTCCTCCTTGAGCTAAAATGTGAACGCCTTGTCAAAATGGTATACTCCCAGGTCAGCTTGTGAGAACAAAACTTCATTTAGGGCATTTTACTCAGTTATCATTAGTTTGAGCTTGGGCTCTACATCTATATTAATCTGGTTATTGAGACCCTTCCATGGCAACCAAAGTTGGGTGAAGTCCATGGAGAATTACCCTCTCAAAGATCGGGTCCATTCTTGGCTTAGCAACATGCCATAAGTCTCTGGGATGTCTACCACATGAACATCAATGCAGTCCTAGATCCTAGGGTCAGCTGTTAGCTAAATACGTGTGTCCTTCAAGACCCCAATGAACTTGACTTCCATTTTATCAAGTTGGATCACCACATGATTCATTGGCTGAGGATTCATCCCTAGCCTCTGGCATATAGACAATGGCATCACATTACATGAAGCACCTAAGTCGATTAAGCAATTATGTAGGTTCTTTCCAAATATTTTGAGGCTAAGTAGGAATGGGGACGCTTCTACCCTATCTTTGAACATGGTCGGTATTGCCTCTGCAACATTTACCTTAGATACATTCTTGGCATTATTGTTGGGTGAGGCTAGCTTGGAATGATCCAAATACTTTAGGAGAGCTTCTCTTTGAGTGGGACAAATCTACAGCATATCATACATTGACATATTCATTCTAACTTTTTTTAGTTCCTCTACCAGATTGTATTTCTCATTGGCCCAGACTGGGTTTTTCAACACGACTGGTTGATGCACTATTATCTGAGCAGCAATGGTACTAGGTCCCCTCAGGGGCATAGGATTATTGTTCACCCTTGGGTTAGGTGGAGTGGGCTGCATACTTGGAGGAATGCCATCTGTCAAAGGCTCCCTCCTACTTCTCAAGTTGTGGGTATTTCTATGGTTGTTCTGGAAGGCATGGACTTTAGAATACTCTGGTTGGTTTTCTTGATTGAATGGGAAGACAAACTCTTCCTCTGAAGCATTAGTGACTGGAGTTCCATTCAAACTTGGATCATATGACTCAAAAGCCATGGCACTAAAATGGGCCTAAGAACTCTCAAAATCTTGAGTTTTCTGATTATCAGACTTCCCCCTATATTCATAATTTGGTTGATGCATGCTGGGACCTTGGGTGTAACTGGCTTTTGATGAAGTGAAGAAATTAGCATTGTCCATGGGGATACTACCGTTATTTGGATGTGTGTTCCAAGTCCTATTTTTCCTTTGTTTCCCAAACTATTTGTCTTGAGATCCATTCCCATAAACTCCTCCACCATTGTTATTGTTGTTGCTGTAATTTCCATAATTATGATTTTGATTTTGAGAGTAAGTATTTGGGACAATAGTTGGCCATGGATAATTTCCTTGGTTTGGAGTTGGGTTGAGCTTCAATGGGGTGATCTCCTTGGTCAACTAAGACAATGTCTTCTTAATGGCATCTAACTCATTTACTAGAGCTTGATCTGGTTCATTTGGGACAATGACCTTTTGTTCACACAAGGCATCCCTATGCGTGTCATATCCCAGGTATGTGATGGCCAACGATGGGGTAGAAAAATATGGAGTTGGTACTAGATTGATCCTTGGGGTTTGTTGCACTTTAAGTTGATTGTTTTCTATGAATGGACTAGTCACAATAGCATTCCCCACTCTTGGTGGGATGCGATAACTCCCACTTGCTTGCAGGTCCATTTGTTGAGTGAACAAAATAGCTTCATTGCACACTTTCTCCAAAGTGTCAATATCTCTTGGAGGAAACCTTTTTAAGAATATAGACATTAATGGGTCCAAGGCATGCAAGTACACTTGTATGGTAGCACTAACTAGTTGTTAGGAATGAATGCTAAATGTTTGGTAGCCATTCTGTAGTAGTTGTTGTTGCATTCATGACTATGATTGTCATTGATGTCAACACAGTGATTTACCGAAGACTTGCAGAGAAGCAGATAGAGTTTGGATTAGTGCATGTGGTTTATTTAAGTTGGAGCTATGTGACATTGAGGATATACTTTTTGATATGTTATATGTCTATGGTTAAGAGAATAAATAGTAATTTATTTATTCATGGAAGTTATGATCATTTTGGTAGAAGCAGTGTTCCTGAGTAGCGGTTTGTGGAAATCGGATGATATCTCCTAATCAGGATGGAATCTAGTTTTGTATAGTTAAAGGGAAGTTGAAGACACATTGATAGTGATGTGGATGATAGTGCAAAATTTGAGGTCACATGAGTAAAGATTTATTGTATTTGGAAGCCGATAGTTTTGTGTAATTTTGGTGTAGCATGTGGAAACTTTTATTTTGAAATAGTATGCCGACTCATTTGTAATTATTTGAGTGTGGTATAAAGGAAGGAATGTATTTCCTTTTTGGAGTGTAGGAGAATGTATTTTTGATGTAATTATGATATGGTTGGAGTGATATGCTGTATGCATGAAGTGAAGAAAAGAGCTAAGTATGAAAGTGAAATTTGTGAAGGAAGACATGCAAAGTACAGAGATCTGAAATTGAGATCTGATGTAATAGTGAGTGTAGTTTGACATAGTCAAAGAAGAGGTAACATATTATTTTGTTGATTAATGAAAATATTATTTGGATAGTGTGTTCAGTGATCTTACCCTAAGGCTGTTTGGGTAGTGGGTCCTTCTGTCTTCCATAACTCCTAACATGGTTAGAATCTTTTAATAGGGATTCAAAATCTCCTAATAGGGATTCATATGTATTGAATGTATTTCATAAGACTCCTAATAGAGTCCATCCTTTCATAAGGAATATTCATATTAGTGCATCTTTTGTGGGCATCATTCCCACTGGGGTTTACTCTTTGATCAAGAGGTTCCCTAGTCAACATATCTTGTGTTATTGTGTTATTGTGTATGAATATCTTTCTATGGTTGGTAATTATATTGCTTATATGGTTTAATGTTGTTGAATATGATAAAATTTATAATTATCTGATAACTGATTCAGCCCCCCTCTCAATTATCTTGGTGGACTTTACTTTCTAACAATTGGTATCAGAGCGACAGGTCCTTGAAAAAGAAGTTTAACAGCTTAAGGAGATCCATGGTGAATTTTAGGAAAGAAAGCCCTAAGTTTGATGGAGTAAATTTTGAAAGCTAGGAAGAAAAGATGAAGACACACCTATTATGTTTAAGACCAGGTTATTGGTTGATTACAAAGAATGATAAGACTATCATTGAAGAAGACAATCTTGAAACATGTATTGCTGATGAGAGAAATCTATTCATGTGTAACATACTTGCAAGAGAAGCACTTTTGACAGCACTTACAGAGAATGAATACAGTCAGGTAAAATGTTTGAAAAAGTCTCATGAAATTTGGAAAGCTTTGCACTCTACTTTTGAAGGTGATGAACATGCAAAAAGAGTTAGATTACATAATTGGATATGTGCATTTGAAGATATAAGAATGTTGGAAGATGAATCTATTAGAAGTTATATTGGTAGAATGTTAGAAATTATTACAGGTATAAAATCTTGTGGAGGAACAAAGATAGAGAATGAAGTGATATGGAAAATTTTGATGACATTGACTCCTGCATTTAAGTAGACAACACAAATGATTGAACAAGTGATACCTTGTACAAAAAAATTTACAAGAGAGACTCTTCTTGGAAGATTGGAAGCAACAAAGATGAACCTTAGATTATCAGGAGACTAACCTAGAATGGAGATAGTATCCAGTGCTCTTAGTGTTTTCCCTATGTTGTCAAGAAGCATCAGTGTGAGTAGAGATTATGTTGGCAGTAGCAGATCTAGAAATGAAGAAGACAAGAAGATTGAAGAAGGTATTGCTTTGCTTGTGAAAAGAGAACCAAACGGTAAGAAAATATGTAAATGTTGGACTTGTCAAGAATATGGTCATTTTGCATCTAAATGTCCTAAGAGAGTTAAAAAGTATAGAAGCAATTTCAAACCTAGAAGATCTAAGGAATGTTATTATGCTAATGATGAAGATCTTGAAGCTAGTATAGAAAGAACTTTAAGTGAAAGTGATACTGAGAATAATGATGAGATAGGATTTGTAGCAATTAAAGAAGAGAATCTTGAAAGTGATGTTAAGGAAAAAAATCCTTAGTTTCTCAAGTTGAAAAGAAAGATGATTGGATTATAGAAAGTGGTTATTCACATCATATGACTGGAGACATGAAAAAGTTCATAAAGTTGAATGAATATGATGGAGGATTTGTTAGAGTTGGAAATAATGCACCTTGTTTGATTAAAGGTATAGGATCTATTACTCTTGATGGAAAGACTAATAATGCTGATGTTTATTTTTTGGATGGATTGAAACATAATCTTTTGAGTGTTGGATAGTTAGTTGATAAGGGATATCAAGTTTGGTTTACTGAGAAAACTTGTGTGATAAAGGATAAAGATGGAAATCTGATTGGAACTGGATCTAGAACCAAAGGTAATGTATTTCAGTTGAATCTTACTGAGATGACATGTTTGATTACTAAGATTGATGACACAGTTGGTTATGGCATAGAAGGTTTTCTCATATAAACTTTGATAACATTGTGAAAGTAAGTACTACACTTGCAATAAGAGATTTGCCTAAAATTATGAAACCTACTAACATGATTTGCAAAGAATGTGTAATGGCTAAATAAAAGAGAAGTTCTTTTCCTAGTAAGAAGTTTACATCTACAGAGAAGCTAGAGATTGTTCATACATATTTGAGCGGTCCTACCAAGACTAGAGGATTCTATGGAGAAAGGTATTTTATGATTCTTGTTGATGATTTTACAAGAATGATGTGGATTGCATTTCTTAAAGAAAAATCTGAAGCATTTGATAAGTTTAAGATTGTTAAGAATAAGGTTGAAAATGAATCTGGAATGAAGATTAAATGTTTGAGATCTGATAGAGGTGGAGAGTTTACTTCTAGAGAGTTTAACAACTTTTGTGAAGAAAATGGCATTAAAAGATAGTATTCAGCCCCTAGAACACCTGAACAAAATGGCATTGCAAAAAGAAGGAACAGATCAGTGACTAAAGCAGCAAGAGCTATGTTGTTTGAAAATGATTTGGTGAAGATATTTTGGAGAGAAACAGTGAACATAGTAGTGTATACAATGAACATAGTACAAATCAGAGCAGACACAGACAAGACACCTTATGAATTATGGTTTAGACATGCACCCTCAGTTAAGTATTTTAGAATTTTTTGAAGAAAATATAATATAAAGAGAGATGATGATATTGGAAAGTTTGATCCTAGAAGTGATGAAGGTATATTTCTTGGATATTGTTTGAAAATAAAAGCATATAGATGTTTCAATAAAAGAACTAAGACTATTGTTGAGAGCGCAAATGTTAAAGTTGATGAAAAGTTCAAAATTCAGGAAAGAATGCTTGATTATGAAATTAATGAAGAAGCTCATCCTAAACCTAACACTGGATCTACTGAATTGTTTTATGAAACTGACAGTGATTTGTTGCATGAAAGCCATAGTGAAGTTATTGAATTACCTACATCTGAAGAGAGATCTAAGATAGTCACACCTAGCAAGAGTTTGTTAAGGAATCATCCTTTTGAATAGATTATTGGGAGCATCAAAAGAGGAGTTCTAACTCAAAATAAGGCACAAGAACAGTTATGTTTGATTTCTCAAATTGAACCTAAGACTACAAGTGAAGCTTGTGAAGATGAAAGTTGGACTAATGCTATGAAAGAAGAACTAGATCAGATTGAAAAGAACAAGACATGGGAATTGGTTCCTAGAACTAAAGAAAAGAATGTTATTGGAACTAAATGGATATTCAGCAACAAGATGAATGAACAAGGAGAAGTAGTAAGAAACAAAGAAAGATTGGTATGTAAGGGTTACTCATAGCAAGAAGGAATTGATTATGAAGAAACCTTTGCACCTGTTGCAAGGATTGAAGAAGTAAGAATGTTTTTGGCTTATGCAGCTTACAATAAATTCAAAGTGTATCAGATGGATGTGAAGTCAGCATTTTTGAATGGAGAATTGGAAGCAGAAGTCTACATTGAGCAGCTTGAAGGTTTTCCTTTGACTCAAGAAGGAGACATGGTATGTAAACTAAAGAAAAATTTATATGGACTTAAACAAGAACATAGAACTTGGTATGCAAGACTGGATAAGTATTTGTTAAAGTTGGGATTTACAAAAGGAACAACTGACAGAAATCTATACACAAAAGAAATTGAAAATGGTTTGTTAGTTATAGTTATTTTTGTTGATGACATTATCTTTGGAGGAGAAGATGAAGCTAGTGACAAATTTGCTAATGAAATGAAGATTGAATTTGAAATGAGTATGATTAGTGAAATGAAATAATTTTTGGGATTACAGATAACACAAAATAATGATGGTATATTTGTGATGTTAGGAATAAGGTGTCTCAACCTTGGATAATTCTTATTCTTATTATTTTTTTTGTAAAATGTATTTCTTGAAAATAATGTAATTAAGTGTGAGTGTACATGTCTAGTTGGCATGTTGATGTGTCACTCCACTTGATGTGTCAGCATCTTGAATTGTGTGTAAGGAGATCATGGCTGAAACAGTTATGACAGATTCCTATGACACATAAGAGCTATGTTTGGAAGATTCAATGATGGTTGAAGACATGCAAGACATGTGGAAACTGATAAAGTTGAGAAATATACACTCTTCCCCAATCATGGGGTTTGGGGCATCATCCTGAAATTTTTTTTTGGGTTCCTATTTTCTCAGAGAATGGTAAAACCCTAATACGACTATCTTTGGAAGTTTCCCTAAAAAGGGACGCACATGATATAATAATTTTTTAGGGATAGGTGAAGTTAGTGTATTGTTGGAACATTTTTATGCTGCCACAATTTGTCTTCAAGAGTTGGAAATCTTCTGAAAGAACTTGCATTGCAAGTGTATTGTAAACTGTAATAGTTTTGATTAATACATGGTGTAGGTTTTGGAGTGCTGGGGTTTTTACTGAAAGGTTTTCCCTAGGGTAAATCATTGTGTCATTCTCTATTTTTTGTATGCATGGTATATGGATGCACTATCACTGTTAAAGTAGTTAATGAATCTAAAATTGTAAGGATTTAAAAGAATTTGCACAATACTTTCCTTTAGAGATTAGTGTAGGAAGCTATTTCCGCACCTAAGTTTCCTTACAAGTGGTATCATAGCCTAATAAAATTTTGATCCTAGTTGTTGGGTAGGGTTTTTTGAGCTAATCTCAAGTAGAGTGGGAGTTTTGTGCAAAGCATTCTGAATCTTATTTATAGATTGAGATGGCAAGTTCCTCATACAGCAGAATGGAGGTGGAGAAATTTAATGGCACTAATTTCGAGTTGTGGAAACTCAAGATGGAAGAAATGCTTGAAGACCATGATCTATGGGAGGCTACTTCACTTGATGTGAAATTTTCTGCAATGATATCTCAAGCGGATTGGGAGATCAAGGATTGAAAGGCTAAGGGTCTCATGAGACTCTGTCTAGTAGATGTCATTCTTCTGAATGTTCTTGATGAGACTACTACAAATTCTTTGTGGAAATGGCTTGGGTCTATGTATCAAGACAAATCTCTAGTGAATAAGTTGTTCCTAAGAAAGAAGTTTTATTCTTTAAGAATGGAGGAAGGTGGATCCGTAACTAATCATCTCAACACATTCAATTTAATAATTGCACAGTTGGCATCATCCAGTGCCAAGATCAAGGAGGAGGATCGTTGTATGACCCTGCTTTGTTCCTTGCTAGATTTGTGGGACCATCTTATGATGGCTCTCAGAAGTACTATAGTCACATTCTATATGGATGATGTGGTGTCTTCACTGCTATTTGAGGAGATGCAAAGAAAGACTTTGAATTCATCTAAGGAAGCCCTTGCTATTCATGGGAGATCCAATGACAGAGGAAAATAGAATGACAACAAGTCAAAGAAGGGCAGATCCAAATCCCGTGGGAGTTCTAAGACTCCTAGAAAGTTCAAGGTGAAATGTTGGAACTATGATAAATCTGGGCACTTTCAGAGGGACTGCAAAGAACCGAAGAAGAAGAAGAAAGGCTTAGATTCAGCTTCTCAAAAATCTCAAGAAGATGGAGATGCTTTTATTGTAGCTTTGGCAGCCCATGCATCTGATGATGTGTGGTTGGTAGACTCGGGTGCTTCTTTTCACATGACCTCTTATCAAAACTGGTTCTCAAAATATGAAGATTTCGATGGTGGAAAGGTGTACTTGGGTGATGATTCTCACCTAAAGATAGTTGGATGCAAAAGGTTCACTATCAGATTTCCTGATGGATGAGTAAAGGGAATCAATGAAGTTATGCACATTCTGAGTTTGGCACAAAACCTATTATTTGTAAGTATGCTAAATGATGTAGGTGTGCAAGTTGTTTTTTCAAAAGATGGATGCAAGATGATGAGAGGTTCTATGGTACTCACTAGAGGTACTAGGAGAGGTACTTTGTTTCGGCTTGATGCATGCATTTCTCAGTGCAATAGTTATTCTATTTCAAAGAAGAGAGTGGCAATCACTTCATCCCCACCATCTGAATGAGTAGTAAAGAAGACTATGGCAATGGGTTCCGATGGCAATGTAGTAAATGTACCTAAGGGTGCAAACACTTTGGAAGGCAAGCTTCCTATAGAAAAGACAATGTTGTGGCATACAAGATTTAGCCACATTGGTGAGAAGGGTCTTAGGACCTTGAAAACTAAAAATCTCATCAAGGGGCTAAATGATTGTAATCTCAAGTTTGATTTCTATGAACATTGTGTTTATGGTAATAAAAATCATGTTTATTTCTACTCTAGTTCTCACAAGTCTTCTGGACTTTTGGATCTTATTCATTCTGATATTTTTGGTCCTGTAAAATTTCCTTCTATCTCCAGTTCTATATATTTTGTATCTTTTATAGATGATTATAGCAGAAGGACTTGGATATATTTCTTGAAAATTAAGACACAGGTTTTCAGTCGGTTGAAGGAATTTAAGGCTCTCATGGAGAATCAGACTAGTAAAAGAATCAAGTGTGTGAGAACTAATAATGGTGGTGAGTTTTTTTCCATAGAGTTTGAATAGTTCTATAAAGAATGAGGTATCGAGAGGCATAAGATAACTCCTTATATCCCATAACAAAATGGAGTTGTAGAGAGAATGAGCATAACACTGATGGAGAAGGCTAGGAGTATGCTTAGTGGAGCTGGTTTAGAACAAAGGTTTTGGGCTGAAGCTGTGGCCATTGCCTGCTATCTGGTTAACAAATCTCCTACATCAGCTCTTGTTGGTAAGACACCCATGGAGGTGTGGTCTGGTAAGAAGCCTTCAATTAGACATCTTCGTGTTTTTCATTGTGAAGCTTATGCACATGTTCCAAAGGAGAAAAGATCTAAGTTGGAAAACAAAGCTATCAAATGTATTTTCATCGGATACAGCGTTGGTGTGAAAGCATACAAGCTTTGGAATCATGTGACTAGTAAGGTTTTGTATAGTAGAAATGTTATTTTTAGAGAGCTAACACCTTCTCCTATTGTGCTACAACCAGAAGAAAAAGAAAAGGAAAAAGATGTTGTTTAGTTTCCTCCTACCCTTGAGAAGACTGAATAGAGAGACCATGTTGGGACTAATGATGAGGAGAGCTCTAATTGTTTAGAAGAAGAGGAAGAACAACCTCAACCTCAACCCTTGAGGAGATCCATGAGAGAAAGAAAGCAACTAGAAAGGTTTGGTTATTCTATGTTAGATTCTAGTTGTGATTTTTCTTTGATTACTAACACCGATGAGCCTAGATTTGTGAAAGAGGCTTTGGGCATGGAAGATGCAGGTTCTTGGATTGAGGCTATGGATGATGAGATGGCTTCATTGGAGAAAAACAAAACTTGGAACCTTGTACCTTTTCCTAAAGGGAGAAAATCTGTTGGCTATAAATGGGTGTTCAAGAAGAAATTTTGTGCAGATAGCAGTGTTGAAAGGTACAAAGCTAGATTGGTTGCAAAGGGGTTTCATAGGTAGAGGGAATAGATTATGGTGAGATATTCTCTCCTGTTGCAAAGTTGACATCCATTAGATTTATGTTATCTCTTGCTGCTGTAATACCCCAAAAATGGGCTATAAGTTCATTAACCTCTTATATCATCAAATCAAACGAAATTGACATCAAAGTCCTAACCTAAGGCACATCTGAATATCATCAAATCTAATTGATTATCTTAAATTCTGCATCGGAGAATATTCCTAGTAATATTCCTAATTATCATAATTATCTTTAATTTTATAATTATTTGGCAATAAATCACATTTATCCTAAAGTTTGATTAATTGAATATTTTCATATTTAATTAATTAGATTTAATATTTGCCACTTAATTATGTAATTAAATTTAATTATATCTATTATTAATTGTATTATTTAATTTTGATAATAAATCTAATATCATATGAATAATTGATTAAATTCTTATTTAATTAATTAAAACATGTTGTCATTATTTAATAATATAATTTTTAATAAAAGTTTGATAAAATAGTTAATTAACCCATAAATTAATTATTTTATTTCAAAAATCAGTTAAGTTGAGCATAAATCACTTTATTATTAAATTAATTCATAAATAAAACATGCACAATCACAAAAGTAGACAACTATCAATTATCAATTAAAGCTAAACTCTATTTTGAGTTAAAGCTTAGCTTTTGCATGTTTTTGTGACTTAATTATCTGTTATTATCAGATAACTCAAAAATCAAGCTGAGTTAATCTGAGTGATTTATGGCTTTTATCCATGCACCTCCAAAGCCCTGGATTTCTATAAATTAAAGGCTCAGCTCTTCACAAATTATCTCATATTTTGCACAATCACACTGGAGAATTGGAGGCTGAGGAAATCAACTTGCGAATTCAAAGCTTTGTGAGATCAATTTCAATTGCATAATTTTTATATCTTAGCATAGAATTTCATAGTTTTCATATCATTGTTAGAATCTTCATTGTTAGATCATCTAGCATAGATTCATATCAAGTTTTCATTCCTTATTGCATAGAAAATATCAAAAATATAGATTAATTGCATTCAATTTCATATCCATCTTTTGCATTCAAATCCTTCATTTAGGTGTCGTCTAGGTCATTGATCTCGATAATAATCTGAGAACATTAATCTCGCACCTACTAGAAGGTAGTAAATCACTTGGTTAGTTTAGCTTTCAATTTTGCACGATTTTGATTATCACTAACCTCTAATGTTTTACTGAGTGTTGTGTCTATAGATCAGGTACAATTTTCACACACACAGCTACATCATATGATTTAGAGATAGAACAGATGGATGTGAAGACAACTTTCCTTTATAGTGATTTGGAGGAAGAGATTTATATGTCACAACCTAAGCACTACATTGTTAAAGGTAAAGAATCCTTAGTTTGCAGATTAAAGAAATCTCTATATGGTTTGAAGCAATCTCCTAGGATGTGGTACCTTAAATTTGATGCCTTTGTGTTGTGAATTGGATTTGTAAGATCAAAATCAGATCATTGCATTTATTTCAGAGTTGAAAATGATCACCTTCTTATTGTTGCATTATATGTTGATGATATGTTGCTGTTTGGGAAGGGCAAGGGTATGATTTATGATTTTAAATATCTGTTGTTAGCATAGTTTGAGATGAAAGATCTTGGGGCAGCAAGGTACATCTTGGGTATGGAAATCAGTAGAGACAGGTCTAATAGAAAACTTTGGTTGAGTCAGAGTAAGTATGTGAAGTCTGTGTTGGACAGGTTTAGCATGGTAGATTGTAGACCACTATGTGTTCCTATTTCTGTGGGAACAAAGTTATCTATAGATGATTGTCCAAAATCTCCTAGTGAGGTGGAGGACATGAGTAGAGTACCTTATGCTAGTGTAGTTGGCAGTCTTATGTATGCTATGGTTTGTACTAGACCAAACATTTCCCAAGTAGTGGGAGTCCTGAGTCAGTTTATGGCTAACTCCAGATGGGTACATTGGAATGCAGTTAAGAAAGTATTCATATATTTGAGGGGTACATCATATTACTCCATATGTTACCATGGTAACTCTTCTAGATCTTCACATTCAGTTTGTATTCATGGGTTTGTGGATTTAGATTGGGTAGGTGATATTAACAGTAGGAGATCCACTAGTGCTTATGTGTTCACTATTTTTGGTGGTGCTATCAGTTGGATGAGTAAGCGACAACCTGTGGTTTCTTTATCCACTACAGAAGCTAAGTACATGGTTGCTACTCATTCTTGTAAGGAAGCCATTTGGCTTAGGAGATTGTGTTTTGATGTTGGTGTTGGTGCAAAATAGATTACTATATGGTGTGACAGTCAGAGCGCTATTTGCCTTGCGAAGAATCCAACTTTTCATGCCAGAACAAAGCACATTGATGTACAGTTTCACTTTGTGAGAGATATGGTGGAAGATGGAAAGGTAAATTTGGAGAAGGTAGATACTGTGAAGAATGTTGCAGATGCATTAACGAAATTAGTGGGCACTGAGAAGTTTAGATGGTGTTCGGAGTCTATGGGCCTTTTGGCCTATAGCGATTAGTTCGTGTTATGTTCCTGTGGCTCTTACAAGGTGTTCGACAAGTGGGAGAATGTTAGGAATAAGGTGTCTCAACCTTGGATAATTCCTATTTTTATTATTTGTTTTGTAAAATGTATTTCTTGCAAATAATGTAATTAAGTGTGAGTGTACATGTCTAGTTGGCATGTTGATGTGTCACTCCACTTGATGTGTCGGCATCTTGAATTGTGTGTAAGAAGATCATGGCTGAAATGGTTATGACAGATTCCTATGACATGTAAGAGCTATGTCTGGAAGATTCAATGATGGGTGAAGACATGCAAGACATGTGGCAACTGATAAAGCTGAGTACTGTACACTCTTTCCCAATCATGGGGTTCGAGGCATCATCCCAAAAAAAAATTTGGGTTCCTATTTTCTCGAAGAATGGTAAAAACCTAATATAGCTATCTTTGGAAGTTTCCCTAAAAAGGGAAGCACAAGATATAAGCATTTTTTAGGGTTGCGAAGATAGGTGAAGTTAGTGTATTGTTGGAATGTTTCTATGCTATCACAATTTGTCTTCAAGAGTTGGAAATCTTTTGAAAGAACTTGCATTGCAAGTGTATTGTAAACTATAATAGTTTTGATTAATACATTATGTAGGTTTTGGAGTGATGGGGTTTTTACCGAAAGGTTTTCCCCAGGGTAAATCATTATGTCATTCTCTATTTTCTTTATGCATGGTATATGGCTGTAATATCATTGTTAAAGTAGTTAACGAATCTGAAATTTTAAGGATTTAAAAGAATTTGGACAATACTTTCCTTTAGAGATTAGTGTAGGAAGTTGTTTTCGCACCTGAGTTTCCTTACATGTGAGTCAGAAAAAGTACTTGAATGACTTATTGAAAAGATTTGGAATGGAGGATTGTAAACCAATTGGAACACCTATGGTGACCAGACATAATTTATCTAGCACATATGAGACAGCTGCAGTGGAACAGAAGAAATACAAATCTATGATTGGAGGATTGCAGTATTTGACTCATACAAGACCTAATATAGCACATTCAGTTGGAATGGTAGCAAGATTTCAAGCTGAACCTAGAGAATCACATTATGCAGCAGTAAAGAGGATACTGAGATATTTAAGAGGCACAATGGACTATGGACTATGGTATGAAGAATCTGATGATTTTACCCTATGTGCATATACAAACACTGATTGGGGAGGTAGTGTTGATGATAAGAAAAGCACCAGTGGTGGAGCATTTTTCCTTGGAGGAAGATTGGTTTCTTGGCTAAGAAAGAAGTAGAATTGTATCTCACAAAGCACAGTAGAAGTAGAATATGTAGCAGTAGCAAACAATTGTAACCAGATAATTTGGATGAAGCAAATGTTGAAGGATATTGGAATAAAATTTTTTGAGCCTATTGTCATACATTGTGACAATACCAGTACAGTTAGTATGTCCAAGAATCTTGTATTACATTCTAAGACAAACCATATAGAGATTAAGTATCATGTTGTAAGAGAGAAGGTTGCTGAGAAAGAAGTCAGACTTGAGTACATTAGTACAAAGGAGCAGATAGCAGATATATTCACAAAGCCTTTGCCTAAGGATACATTTGAGTATCTGAGAGGTATGCTTGGGGCTATGCCCTAGTGTACTTTTGAGAAGTGATGCAGTTGGTTGCATTCGTCTAGTGGTATATGAGCCCTATCTTTCTTCTAGACTGGATGTTGGTACTTCCTCTATGGGGGAGTATGTGTATCTAAGCTGAGTCATGAGGACTCTAGTAAATGTATTTTCTGAACATTATCTTTTGACATTGAGTTGTTGTTGACATAGTGATGAAATTTTTGTCATTGATGTCAATGGGGGGGAAGTATACATGAAAAAAAATCTAGAACATCTATTGGAGAGAATTGAATAGGATAACAAAGTAAGATTTGATTGATGAGTCAGATTTGAAGAAGCAGTGTTGCAGTATTGGATTTTTGGAACATTGGATGTTTTTCATCTATGTTGCCATAAATTCCAATGGGGGAGATTGTTAGGAATGAATGCTAAATTTTTGGCAGCCATTCTGTAGCAATTGTTATTGCATTCATGACTATGATTGTCATTGATGTCAACACAGTGATTTACCGAAGACTTGCAGAGAAGCAGACAGAGTTTGGATTAACGCACATGGGTTATAGTAGTTGGAGCTATGTGACATTGAGGATGTACTCTTTGATATGTTATATGTCTATGGTTAAGAGCATAGACATTAATTCATTTATTCATGGAATTTATGATCATTTTGGTAGAAGCAGTATTTAGGCAGTGTTCCTAAGTAGCGGTTTGTGGAAATCAGATGATATCTCCTAATCAGGATGGAATCTATTTTTGCATAGTTAAAGGGAATTTGAAGACACATTGATAGTGATGTGGATGATATCACAAACTTTGAGGTCACACAAGTGAAGATTTATTATATTTGGAAGCTGATAGTTTTGTGTAATTTTGTTCTAGCGTGTAGAAACTTTTATTTTGAAATTGTATGCCATCTCATTTGTAGTTATTTGAGTGTGGTATAAAGGAAGGAATGTATTTACTTGTTGGAGTTTAGGAGCATGTATTTGTGATGTAATTGTGATATGGTTGGAGTGATATGCTGTATGCATGAAGTGAAGAAAAGAGCTAATTATGAAAGTGAAATTTGTGAAGAAAGACATGTGAAGAACAGAGATCTAAAATTGAGATCTGATGTAACATTTAGTGTGGTTTGGCATAGTCAAAGAAGAGGTAACATATTATTCTATCAAGTAATGAAAAGATTATTTGGCCAGTGTGTTCAGTGATCTTACCTTGAAGCTGTTTGGGCAGTGGGTCCTTCTGTCTTCCATAACTCCTAATAGGGTTAGAATCTTTTAATAGGGATTCAAAATATCCTAACAGGGATTCATATGTACTAAATGTATTTCATAAGACTCCTAACAGAGTCCATCCTTTCACAAGGAATATTCATATTAGTGCATCTTTTGTGGGCATCATTCCCACTAGGATTTACTCTTTGATCAAGAGGTTCCCTAGTCAACATATCTTGTGTTATTATGTTATTGTGTATGAATATCTTTTGATGGTTGGTAATGATATTGCTTATATGGTTTAATGCTATTGAAGATGATAAAATTTATAATTATCTAATAACTAATTCACCCCCACCTCTTAGTTATCTTGGCGGAGTTTACTTTCTAACACCGGTACCATGTATGGGGCCTCATGCTTCTAGTACATCTTGTGAAAATGATGATTGAACATAGTGATAGATTCATTGAGGTCTTTTCAGACTAAGATGAACTGGCGATGAAGAGTTTCCAGAACCACATACAGTTTGAATTGATTTAGGAACTTTGTTTCAAATTCTTGCTAGGTAGCAATGGATCCTCATGGAAAATTTAGATACTAGTTATATGCGAACTCCCTCAGTGTGTAAGGGAAGAGGTGGCACATGATGTCTTGATGAGAAATCTCTTTCTAATTGCACAATTCCTTGAATGCACAGATGTGTTCTTCCATTGTCCTTCTCCATAGATGAAACATGGGTAGAATTTCTCAGGATTTTTGGGCAGTTGATGGAGCTGTCCCTACAATTTCAGTGATGAACTTTGAGCATTTGAAAAAAATGTCATTGGGACTGGTGGTGGAGGAGCAGCAGGAGGGGCAACAATGGTTGGAATTGGAGGAAGATTTGGATGATATGAAGTATCATCTCCGCGCTTGGTTTTTGTACTATGAGGTCTGTGAAACTCTATAAGTTCAAGGAACTCCCCTTTGTTGGGTGAAGATCTAAGGCCTTGTTGAAATCTCTTGGGAGAGAATGATCTGATATTCTAGGGTGTCCCTTTTGAGGGCCCTCCTTCTAGCACCACTTCTGTTGAGCATCATTTTTACATGAAGACAACAACTAGGAATTTGTGTGAGCAACTTCCCATCTTGGAAGATTGATGGAATCAATCTCAAGGTTCCTTCTAGCTAGGTCTCAACTGCTTGGATAGCTCAACCGAAGACAAATGTGTATTTTTAATAAGGAGGCCTTTTCTAGTTCTTGAAACCCACAAAACAAAGATCAAATCATGTCACAATCTTCAGCTGAATGGATGCAATCATCAACAGAATTGAACAGATCCAGACATATGATAAATCAAAACTCATTAAATCATGAAGCCACTCCATATGTGTGCACATGTGAGCAAGTTAATCTTCAAGCACCAAAGAATGATCTTCTCAGAGATCTGTCACAACATAGCAATGTAATACTAGCAAACACCAAACTAAAAGATCACAGACTTAAAATCATTAAACAACCAATTGGCTCTTTGAAATAAAGAATGAGAAAATCACACATTCACAAATTTCACATAGATAGAAGATAAATCAAACCATGAATGAAGCACCAATTGTATTTTTTGTATTAATCATCAAGTCAACCCTCATTACATCATTGTATTACAATTTATAGAGCTCTTCTCTTATTTTTCACAGCTAGGGTTTCGCTGCAACTAAAACTTGAAAGTAAACCTAAACTAAAGCTTGCATTAAAGAAACTAATTCTAAAGCTTAACTAAGCTAGCCTAGCATAGAATTAATTCTCATGCATTACAAAGATTTGAATAAATCAGGCATTAAAAAACTCAAAAATGGAGTTGAAACTTGCACATGCACTGGATAATCTTCATGTTTCTTCCCTTGATCTTTGACTCTTGCTTCTCCATGTGGACCCAACTGGAAGAGATCCAAAAATCATGCACAAAAAATCCCAAAAAGGAAGCCCAGATGACTGGAAAGTGATCTCTAAGATAACTAGAGTTTACTTTCAGACATGCCAAAAAATGCCCAAATCCCGACAGTTGTTCCAAAAAACTCATGACCCAAAATTGACTAAGTGTTAAGTCCTTTATCTCCACTATTTCAGACTTGTCAAACTTGTAGGTGGCTGAAAAAATCCTTATGGCCAAAATGCCAAAAATCAGGCACTGCAAAATTGATGAAGTGTGAAAACTAAATTTCCTGTATACAAAATTTGGCAGATTTTGAACTGGAGGCTATCTAGCTAGGAGGTGCTTTTGGGTGTGCCTTCTTGAACCTATCCACTATCTCAAGCACCTCATCAAAGTCTGGCATCTTGATCCCTTAGAGAATCTCCTTCTATCTAACTTTGAAATCCATCAATTCTTTTGCAAAAGTGTTTATTTCTTCCTCTTAAGACAACATTTTCTAGATTTCCTCCTTTTGGTAGAACATCTGTTGGAGGTCTTCCTTAAACTTTACCCCTCAGAATATGCCTAGATATTGATCAATGATATCATTTACTGAATGCATCATCTTATCCTCATCTTCATCAAAAAAATCTAAATCCAAACCTTCAAAGAACTCCTATAGCTCCTTTGCAAAAAGCATACTATCATCCCTTCTTTTATTCAACCTCTTGAGGATCTTCTCAAATACGGCCAATGTTGCTGTTATCTCCTAGATGCATTCTTCAAAATTATCCAATTTCACCCCTTCATAAACCTTCATTAGAACTTGGAAGCATTTCTTTTTTATCATTGTTAACTCATCCAATACCTTTTTCCAGTTGAGGATGGTTTCTTCTACACTATTTTCTTCACTCATGATCTCTTCTAAAGAAGCTATTCTTGTCAAAATGTTTCAGAAGGGCCTTAAGATCCTCCTAAGAGATAAGCTAGTGATTTGGTCAAAATCTAGCTTCCATTTAGCACAAGCCTATACAAAAGAATGTGGAACATATATATCTATATCCCCCTTCTTCTCCAAATTTGCCTGTAATGAGGCTTCGGGGTTATTAGCGTCAATTGGACCTGCTGTCTTTAGAATGAATTTCTTCATAGCTTTGTTTTTCTCTTCCAGAGCTTTCATCCTTTCTTCATCTTTATTCATGAAGCCTAGAGTGCACTTCAAGCCCAAAGTAGGCAAGGTATAGCTACCTTCCCTAGTTGGTTCTCCCAAGTCTACTTCCTCCAACACATAATCATCCGGAGTGATCTTAGTTATACCAAAATCCATTGTGGGAACAACCATCTATGCTTTCCACCTCCCCATCTAGTCTTGTGTTACATAGGACATTATCCTTACTTGGGGAATTGGTGCCATTTGGTGGAAAGCATGCCCTAGCGTGGTCATGTCGCCCTCATCGTCAGTGTATACTCCAACCCTTGACTGCACTTCTTTAGTAAACCATGTGGGCTTTGAGAATGTATTCAATGGATCATAGGGAGTAGCAAATATAGAAGAGGTTTCCAAGTGTTCTATCCTTATTTCCTCTTGAGTTTCTTCTTCTTCTCCCATTTCCTTCTTTTTCCAGCATCTTGGTCATGTTCTCCCTCATCAACAGTTTGCTGCTCCTTATCCATTTTCTCCTTAGTATCTGTTTGTGGCTTATCCTCTTTAGTATGTGGTTCCTCTTCCACCTGTGAATCTCCCTTGTCATCTAGCTCCTTTGATTCTATATGAATTTCTTCCATTTTCTCTCCTCCAATGACTTCTGCTTCTTTCTCCGGCTCCTGCAAGCTCTGGGGCACTGATTCAATGTGAACTTGGGGAGGAATATTGAGTGGGGGAGGCATAGGAGACACAAGGGGAGTGGTTGAATGGGCTGGTGGAGGTAGTGTCAAAAGGGGAACATGGGATGACAAGGTTGTGAAGGCAATGGAGTATTCTGTATGGGAGTGGAAAGTGGGATAGTGGAAGGCTCTTGAAGTGGAATGTTAGGAGGTGTGGAAGGATGAGGTGGAGGTGGAGGAGGAATGGATGAAACCAATGGAACCTATGTACTTGCTCCTTCTTCCAAAGTGACCCCAACATCCTTTTATGGTTTTGTAGTTTCTCCTTGGTCCTTGGTTATCTCAACATCATTTCGCCCTGGAGGTCCCTGTTGTAGATCCTCTCCAATGTCACTGAAAAGACTAGTGAATTGCATAGGAGCTTGTTGCTCAGACTCCTTGAACCCATGCAACCTTGCAAAATCTATGATGTTGAATTCATCATTGTCGAGGGCATCCAAATTTATTTGCTATACCTAAGTAGTGCCTTCATCATCCTTAGGATCATCATCTGTTATCCTACTTTTCTTTAAGAATCCCATAGACCAGGTCCTCCTACTAAGGGGAACTTCATCCATTTAATCTTCATCATCCTCCACTAGGGTATCCATTTGTGTAGTAATCAAGCCTCTCTTCCTCTTGTACACATGACCCTTGACCACTCTAGATATCTTGGGCCATATGATTTTTAATTTTGTCTTCTTCTCCGAGCTTGGAGAATCATGGTCACTAGGTGAAGGTGCTTCTAGTGGTACAATACTTTTGGTCATCCTAGTTTTTACCTTCTTGGAGTGCATGGTCAGACCATATGTGGTGGGATGCTCATTTTGATACACATTTTATGGCTTTAGAGGGGCAGCCTCTTTGAACTATGGTTTTAGTATCTTTTCTCCCTTCTTCTTCTTTTATCGAGATGGTTTCTTGGGAAGTTGCTTCATTGGGAGCAGTTCCATTAGAAATGGATGAGAAACCCAAGACTTCATCAATTTAATCACATACTAGGCTCTGAAATCCATGTTGTCATTCTCATCTTGATTGACCTCTGCATTCAAGATGGCCCTTGTGACCACCTTGTCTGTATTGTATATAGAATCCAAAACTTTATTTGAATCAACATCTACCACCTTTTGTGGAATCCTCAACAATACTGCACCATGTGCTAGCTCTAGACTCATTTGGAAATAGTCATGGACTCTTACCTCATAATCATCTACACAATTGGCCCAATGGTCTTCAATATACAGCTTGTGAACATAGTTTCTTCCCATTATATGGCTATACGTACCAATGGGGTCAAAGTGTGGCCTCACCAGATTATAGGTTGCCAATGGCAATTCATCCCATTCTCCGGTCAATGACTTGCAGACTTTCATGTCAGGTACATAGTGGGGGCTGATGGAAATAGGAAAGTCCCAACAATGTTTCTTCTTATGCTTGATATGCTCATGGGCATTGGATAGCTACCTTGCAATCTCTAGTAGAACTACCCTGTGAAAAGGGTACCTTGGGAGCTTCTTAGGTGCCAAAGTGCTTCCTTCCACTTGAATGTATGTGAATGTTTGAAATTGTATATAAAACACCCCAATGGCCTTCACTTTAGCCACTTCTTCTATTGATAACCTTTTATCATAGTCACCCTCAATGGAGTGGATGATTGCAAAAATGAAGGCATCATTGACTATTCTGAATGCTGGGCTATTGTGTGTAAAGAGATATTTCCTCACCAATATAGGGTACATAGTGAATGCCCACGTGTTTGGTTCTCTGATGTTTCCAACTTTGGTTAATCTTGGATATACTGGCCTAGTAGTTAGTAAGTATATGACATAGGATGTCATGTAGAAGTGGGGGTCTGTCTTCACCCAAATCAGTTGTTCATCCACCTGGTCACTTAGAATAGCCACCCAATCAAACCTTGTCTTCCTTTCTTTTATTTTCTAGATCAGGAAGATCATCCAAGGTTCCAATTGATGGGACTTAGATAGCCCGTATACCTTGCTTATCATTGTTATGGCTGCTTGGATATCCTCTTTCATGTAGCCTCTCCTCATGTCAATTCTATCCTATCTATTCTTGGGCAATGGCTGCATTAGGTACTCATTGTTGACGATGTTGTGAGCCCTCTGTACATCTTTGTTGTAGAACTCCATCCCCTTGTTGATATTGAAATTGAAGAAATTTTCTACCCCTTTGGGAAATATGGAAAACATCTTCAATGTTGTTAGGCCTTAGGTCTAGGACCACTTCTCCAAGGCCATTCTTGACCATGCGCTCATTTGGCACATAGTTATTGGCTAGTGTGTTGATTAGGTCCACTAACTAGATGGAGACTAGGTGTGCTATTGTATTCAGTAGGGAGTAGTGGACTAATGAAGTGTAGTCCTCTAAATAGCCCACTAGCTGAGCACACTTATTCAGGTACTCATTCCAACTCACATTCTCAATATCTGTATCGATTATCCCTGCGTGCAAGTCAGTCACCTTGGATGGTGGATGGTATCCTTTGACCTGATACTTCATCATCGGTGATGCTAGTACCTTTTTAGCCATATCTATGGAGAGGACAAGACATGAATGAGTAACATGATGAGAGAAAAAGACCCAAAGACAAAGTATATTTTTTAATTTTTAAACTCAAATGGGTCAGAAAAGGAATTTCCACCTTTCAGGCCATCGGGGTTGTTGCATCTCTGAAAGGTAGAAAAGGCCAAAACTATCAAAAGAGGCCTCTTCCATGTTCAAAAGTCTTTCATTGAATTAGAGGTCAAAAAACCCCAGAGACTGAAAAGGCTAACAAATATGAAAAGGCCAAAAAGGTCAAGGAGGGATTCCTATCTTGAAACGTTCGGACTCAGGGAGTGAAATATTTTTGGTGTGCAAAAAGGCCAAAATGGCCGAAAGTGCTAAAATCAAGGAGCATAAGGTCTACTTTAGCATTTTAGAGTTGTGAAGTGTTTCGGTGTGTGACAACACCGGAACACCGAAAATGATCTAGCACTTGGGAATTTTGTTGACACATAAGTTGCTCCGAAAGTTTCAAAATTTGAAGGTCTGAAACTAGGGTTTATAGTCAGACTTGAAAAGTGAGTCTGACAGTGAGTTTGACTACAAACTCACCAAGGGATACAAGGTGACTATGTTGACAATCCCTAAGGCCAAAAAAGGTTGGCTTTAAGAAACCTAGACCTAGGGACAAGGCTAAAAAGGATGAAAAGATGAAAACCCTAAACCTAGAACAAAGTGAGAAGAATGAAAGAAAAAAAAAACACTAAACTAAGACCAAAAAAAGGGGAGAAAAACCACTTACCTAGGAGATGAAGAACTCAACAATGACTAGCAATGAGATGAGATCCAAGAAATGAAAGTGACAAGGGGTGAAAAAGAAAGTAGGAGGCTCAGGAGTGAGCGCAAAGTGAGGGTTTGAGAACCCTCATGCTCCTTTTATAGGCTATGTGAGGTTGTTGATGCAAGCACCCCGTGAATTGGCCTTTCAACCTTTTCGGTGGTGTGGACCTCCAAAAGGCCGACAAACTTGAAAGGCTAACTCCCATGAGAGTCAGACTTTTAGGGTTGTAGACCTCCAATAGGTTCGAAAAGGGGTGATAGCCAAAAGGTCCAAGGATGCACTTCTTGCTCCACCAGGCCTTTCACACTTTTGGACCTCTGAAAGTGTGAAAGGGTGACAAGGTCGAAAAGGCCAAAAACAAGAAAAAAACTAAGGACAAAACCCCTAAAGATGACAAAAAGTGAGACAATCAAAAAGCAAAAGGGGGCCGCTGAGGCCATAAGGGCCATTAGGGGAGCATGGTTGTGGGACAACAACAAGCTACAAAATGCCCATCTCTAGAACTTTCTTCTCCTCATCTTGTAATGCATTCACTCATCCATGCTTGAGAAATTCCCTTGCAAAGTGGTCAGGCTGTCCACAAATGAAACAATTTCAATCCTGTTTATTCTTCTTTTCCTTTCCAAGAGAAAAATCCGTTACCTTTATGGATATTTTTTCCCATTCTTCTTGGGCTTAGCCTTTTGTCTGCCATCCTTTGGTGCATGATTCTACTTCTCATTCCTAGACCAAAAAAGTCTGCAATGATTTATTCCTTCAAATTATGCACCTCCAAACCTTTTGGCTGCATCACCCTTGTAATCAAGCAACACTTCCATAACTACAATTTCTTCGGCTAAGGTTTGCACATTTTTATTCCTTATCTCTTCAGCTACCCATGACTGAAGGTTCCTCATGAACAAATATATTTTTTCAAAGTCATTTAAATTTGTGCATTGAAGATCCAACGCTTGAAATTCCTAAACATACTTGCGAAGCTTCCTTGTATGCTTTAGCTCATCAAATCAAGCCTACGTCACCCAGTCTGAGTTTCCTAGTCTAAACTAGTTTTGAAGAGCCACATTCAACTAAGCCCAATTCTTGACCAACTCCATGGGCTTACCAGCTCATTCATCAATTAGGTGAGTCTATCCCCATAGCTTCACACTTCCCATGAAGCATGTTGCCACTTTTTTGATTTCCACTTCATCACTTAGCTTAAGATTATTTGACAGATAGTCCACATCCTAGAAGAAGTTGTCTAAAGCCTTGTCATCCCTATCTCCATCATAAGAGCCAATTTGTGTTAAAGTCTTAGATTCTTGCATTTAAACTTGTAGAAATGCATGATGAAGTGATTGTTCATCCTTTAAGAATTTCACTTCCTCTCACCACACTTCAATGGCATCTTAGATCCATTCCAAATCCTCTAGAACCACTAGATAGCTTACTTTGACACTAATGACTTTCCCTTGAAGATCTTTAGATTTGAGAGTGACCACTCTCTCCTCCACATCTTGCAACTAGTCTCACATCTTAGGGTGGTGAGTTGTCGGACCAAGCCCAGTCCTCACTCCATTTATAGTCTGGTCTTTGGGCATGTCTTTAGTATCTTCCATGAAAACAAGTCACCTCACTAACCAAAAATCTCTCTGATACCACGTGTCATGGGCTTTACAGCCAAACCCATACGATAGCGATGATCTTCTTGAGGAAGGCCAAGAATCAGCTTCCAAGTTGATCCCAAATTACACTTTAACCGATTTGCCCCAGGATCGGATTTGATAACTGATGCAGTGACTTATGAAGATACCAAAATTTGAAAAGAAATACAATTTGCACAAACAAGATATTTTGGGCAAGGTTAAACTTTCATTATCCTTTTTAGGTTCATTACAAAATATAATGACAAGCAATAGTGTGTTTAAAAACATAGGTTACCCCATAATACAAATGGTTAACCCAAGACTTAGCCACAATATTATTACAATGCCACCGAGTGGCTCAAGTCACAACTCACAACCCAGTCAGGATCTGCTTGCCTCGATGAGAAATCTGCTATCAATTGCTTCGTTGCAACAATTGCAATTCCTTTTGCAACTTAATAACTTATTCATCTCTGTTGTGTCTACAATTTCTCTCTAATCTCTCTCTGCTAACCTCTAACATTTGAATGACATAAGTTGATCCTAGACTATGCCTCAACCAATTTTCCCCTAATCAGATTTGATAAGTGACACAATGACTTAATAAAGATACTAGAACTTGCAAGTAAATACAAGTCACACAAACAAGATATGTTGGGAAAGCTTAAGCTTTCATTATCATTTTGAGTAGAAAGATTTAGCTCAGACGTATTGAGCAGAAAGAGGAATCTTGAGGATTTTTGTTAGTGAGGTGACTTTTTTTCATGGAAGATCCTAAAGACATGCTCGAAGACCATACTGTAAATGTTGAAGTGAGGATAGGGCATAGTTCTACAACTCACCACCCTAAGATGTGAGATTGGTTACAAGATTTGGAGGAGAGAGTGGTCACTCTCGAATATGTAGATCTTCAAGAGAAAGTTGTCAGTGTCAAAGTGGGATACAAGGAGGAACACAAAGATATAAGAATTCAAAAAAAATAATCTCTTATGATGGAGATTGGGATGATAAGGGTTTAGACAACTTCTTCTAGAACATGGAGTACCTATCAAATTTTCCTTAGCTGAGTGCTAAAGCGCAAATAAAAAAAGTGGCAACATGCTTCATGGGAAGTATGAAGCTATGGTGGTAGACTCACCTAGTTGATGAATGAGATGGTAAGCCCGTGGAGCTGATCAAGACTTGGGCTCAGTTGAAGGTGACTCTTCAAAACTAGTTTAGACCAGGAAACTCAAACTACATGATGCGGGCTCGATTTGATGAGTTGAAGCATACTAGAAAGCTTCACGAGTACATATAGGCATTAAAAGTGTTGGATCTTCAATGCACAAAGTTAAATGATTTTTAAAAATTGTACCTATTCATTGGGAACCTTTAGTTTTGGGCCACTAAAGAGCTAAGGCATCAAAAGGTGCAAACCTTGGCCAAACAAATTGCAGTTGTGGATGGGTTGCTTGATTAAAAGGGAGATGTGACCAAAGGGTTTGGAGGTGCATGATTTGAATGAAGAAATCATCACAGTCCTTTTCAGTCTAGGCATGAGAAATAGAATCATACACCAAAATATGACAGACAATCTAAATTGATGGATAGTTCAAGTGCTAGCAATGCAGACTCGTGGATGGGGCTAAAAGGTTTTTCATGAGTTCCTTATTATGTTTAGAGGAGTGAGTTGTGAGGAGGTGATCTGGAAGCATGGTGAAATGCAATGGCAAGATGAAAAAAGGATCATGGATTTCCTGGAAGGAAACTTGTCTCTATAGAAATGATCTCATGGGGTGAACCCCTCTCATGCACCTTCGAGGCAAGGTGTATTGGCATCAAGGATGCTACCACAAAATTAGGTGGGGGAGGATGTTACAACCCCAGTGATTCGAGTCACTTTAGTGACTCTAGTGATCCAAGTCATTTTGGCAATTCCAATGATCCAAGTCACTTTGATGACTCTAGTAATGACTCAGAGAAGTTGTCATCAATTACAGCTCAACATATTGTAGTGACTCTTTTGATGAGTTGGATGACTTGTCAACATTTATTGTTCTCCATAATGGATCCAGGTGATTCAAATTCAATGGAATGGCATGGATTAGGATCTAGGTGAAGTTATTTAATGCAATTAGACTTGCAAAAAATGAATTTTTTCTTGAAGTGACAACAATCATTTCAAAGTGACCATTGGGATGCCTTCATCATGCTTCATCAACTTGCACCTACCTACATTAGTGGTGGATGGTTGACTTGCAATGGATAGGCATGATTTTGATGTGACTATAGTCATTTCATTTGGGGTGTAGAGCTCACACAACAATGGTCATATTCTAAGCGCAATAGTCTTTTGCATTTAATGCAACTAGCCATTTGATCTTAGGGGTAGCTCATCCAATGGCTTGATCCTAATTCAAATCAATTGCTAATATAAGATGAAGCCTTATACCATTAAAATGTTAGAGGTTAGCAGATAGTGGTTAGAGAGAGATTGTAGATAGAATAGAGATGGAGAAGTTCTTGTGTTGCAAAAGGAATTGAACCTGTTGAGTTCCCTATAGTTAACACACAAATGAAATGACCCATCTTTCTTCCATTGGAATAACACTGGGATGACATAGGGTGATCTAGAAGGTTGTAAGTACCTAGCCTCCATGATCTCATTGAGTTTTCTTTTCAGCTTTGCCATCTCCAGGCCTGAAAGATGATATGGAGCTCTTGTTGGTAGTCTTGCTCCAGCCTCCAACGTGATCCTATGGTTCACATGTCACCTTGGTAGAAGTTTAGCATGAAGCCTATCTGACATCACATCAATAAAATCCTTCAAGACTTCATCCACTACTCCTGGATTAGACAAGCTGGATGACTCCCCTTCATCCTAGCCACCAAGTAAAGTCGCCAAGAAGAGTTCCTTCTCCTTTTTTCTAGCCTGTTTCATGCCATCTGTAATTAGTATTCATTCTGATTCATTGCAATTCACTATGTGAACAATACATGGACACATCAAATCCAACATCATAATGCATCCTAGGTGAGGAGCCACCACAACTTCTAACTGTCTTACAAAATCTTATCCCAAAATAAGGTTGAACTCCTTCATGTCAATTACCACCAAGTCGACTAGTCCTTGCCAAGATTTGATTTGTTTGACTGCCCTCTTGATCCCTCCACTAACCTTTTGAGGACTAGTCACTGCCTTGAAACTTGGCTTACTAGGATTAAACTTGAGCCCCACTACCTTGGCTTGGCTCACTTCCATATAATTATGCATTGCACTAGAATCCACTATGGAAAACAAATTCTTACCTCCAAAGAATGCCTTGATGTAACATAGTTCATGTTGGCTCACCGTTCTTGAA